>ML804820.1:113180-147515 GCA_009831015.1 Picea engelmannii
ATATAATAAGGTCCAATGAGTATACCAATGCGTGCGAGTGTTATATCGTAATGTTCAAACATCCGACATGAAGTTCAAAACCCCAAAATCATGTATTCGCCAATGCATTAATCAAACGTTTAACCAAGGTGTCAAATCGATATTACCTAAAATTGATATGACAAGAGCTATGATAAGGATCAACAATAAGGATCACAAAAGATAAATCATGAACCCTATGCAATTCAATGAATCAATGTTCAGGCAAATCATAAAATGCGAATCCAAAGGCTAAATGTCTTCAATAAAACTGAGTTATATAATCCATCGAAGTATCAAAATCGATCAAAGGATATTGTCGATCATGTAAAGATCAATAAAAAGATAGGCGCAATATGCATAATGACACAAAAGATATTGGCAGTTCAGATAATAATCAAAATGTGACCTCGAAAGGAGAAATCTTCATGCTTACACTCTTGAAGACTTAGCGAAGATAGGCGTGCGGAAAGGCGCAAAGAATAAAATCGTCGTTCATTTGAAAATTGCGACGAAAAATCAATGTTTGTGAAACATTGGTGTAGGTAGCTTATGAGACAATGAAAAATGTGAATTGGCTGCCAACACACTCTTATCTACAATTGAACCAAACTATTTTGAAGAAGCCAAAAAGGATGAATTTTGGAATAAGGCCATGGATGAAGAATTGGATCAAATAAAGAAAAATGACACTTGGGAATTGGTTCCAAGACCAAAGAATAAGAATGTGATTGGCAAAAAATGGGTTTTCAGGAATAAATTAAATGAAGATGGACAAGTTACAAGGAACAAAGCTAGATTGGTATGTAAAGGATATGCACAGATTGAAGGAATCGACTTTGAAGAGACATTTTTCTGAGTTTCTAGAATGGAAGAAATCTGTTTGATTTTATCCTATGCATGCTCTAAAAATGTTAAAGTATATCAGATGGACATAAAATCATATTTTCTGAATGGGGAACTTGAAGAAGAAGTCTACATTGAATAACCAGAAGAATTTCAGTTGTCAAAAAACATAGATTATGTGTGTAAATTAAAATAAGGCCTTGTATGGTCTAAAACAGGCCCCTAGAGCATGGTACTCCAGACTGGATAAGTATTTGTAACAGACAAGGTTTAGAAAAGGAAGTGAAAACAACAACCTCTACATCAAGGTAAGTCAAGGTAATATTTTATTAATTGAAGTTTATGTTGAAGATATTATTTTTGGTAGTGATGATGACAGGTTAAGCCAGAAATTTGCAAAAGATATGCAAAATGAATTTGAAATGTCATTACTTGGAGAACTATCCTTCTTTTTGGGACTTCAGATATGTCAAAGAAACCAAGGAATTTTTATTTCTGAAACGAAGTATATTAGAGAAATGCTAAAGAGGTTCAGAATGGAATATTGCAAACCAGTTATCACTCCCATGCAAACCAGTTGCATGTTGAGAAAAGATGATGATTCAAAGTCTACAGATCAGAGGCAATACAGGTCAATGATTGGCAACCTACTATATGTGATAGCATCCAGAATATATGTAATGTAGATAGTTGGATAGGTGACACGATTTCAAGAAACACCAAAGGAGTCACATGTGTTAGCAGTGAAGAGGATTTTCAGATATCTCAAAGGAACATAAGAGTTTGGATTATAGTATCCAAAAGGAAAAGATCTAACACTTATTGCCTACACAGATGCAGATTGGGCAGGTTGTATTGATGATCGATGAAGTACCAATGGAGCAACATTCTACTTGGGTGAGTGTTTAGTATCATTGCTAAGCAATAAACAATCATCAACATTATTATCTACAGCCGAGGAAAAGTATATTGCATCATCATCATGTTGTACAAACGTTCTTTGGATGAAACAAACTTTGACAAATATACAGGTTGAGTATGATGATCCCATTCCAATATATTGTGATAATACAAGCACCATCAATATCTCAAAAAAACCCGATGATGCACTCCAAGACAAAGCACATTCCAATCAAGTATCACTTTCTTCGGGAACAGGTTGCAGAAAACAACATCAGAGTTGAGTATGTGGGCACAAAAGAACAAGTGGCAGACATCTTTACAAAACTACTTCCATGGGAAGCCTTTGAATATCTTCGCCAAAGACTTGGGGTTATTTCTACTCCAAAATGAATGATTTTTGAATGGTTATCTTATATGTCGTAGATGTACATGAGGAAGCACCAGAGGACAGTTCAGTTAGGGGGAGCAGCCCCAGATGGAAACATACCTTTTCCATTGATGACAAAGGGGGAGAGATTTATTAGATGCAGAGGATAGAGGCATGGTTCCAGGGGGAGTAGTTTTATCAGATGCAGAGGACAAAGGCATGGTTCCAGGGGGAGCATGAGTGATATGATTTCAGTATTGCATTAGAGTGTTGCCATCAATTCCAAAGGGGGAGATTGTTGATTAAGGTTGGTTGTCATTGATGTCAACCCTTGAAGAAATCCCTGTAGCACAAAAGGTTTGGGTAATGGACCCAAGATTGTTTGATGTAAATATGACTCATTATTGTTTTTTCATGGTTGATAAGAAGTAAATATGGATGAACTCCAAAGTGGTCCCCTTACGGTGAAATCCCTCATGGGAAGACGCTTTGCGGAGTAAGAGAACCCATTCTTAATTGTGGAATAATGAGATGAAGGATAGTGAATTTGTCAGGAAAAATATCCTAGATGGAGAGTTCTTTTCTTTCCATTTCTGGTGGTATGTAGAACGTCACATAACTCCTCACGATTAGAGAGTTATGACCATGTGAAGTTGGAGAACCCAGGTTTGAGTAATGGAACCAAGTTTGTTTGATGGATAATGGTATGATTTTTTCTATACTTGAAGGTAATACTATTCTAGATGGATAGTACATGTCGTTTCATTTATGGTGGTATGTGGAATGTCACATAACTCCTCACGGCTTGAGAGTTATGGCCTTACGAAATTGGAGGACCCTCATACAAGGATGATTTTAGGGGCTGAATTTCGCTCATGGGATAATTTTCCATGGTTTTTCCCCCAAAACGATTCGCTATTCTAAAAAAGATTCGCCCAAATTCTATAGGATAAAATTATTTTACCTTAAAAATCGCCAAAACTTTATACAAACTATACAAAATCCTTAGAAATTTGAATATATTTACAAAAATATCACCAAACATTTTATAGTTGGCATATGATGGATTAGTAATATTCGCCAAGGATTCTACATTTTAAAAATAATTTCCATCGTTAAAATCATCCCTGCCCTCATATGTCATCTAGAAGCCCCAAAAGATCAAAGTAGTCAAAGTGGTTTAAGAGATTTTAAAAGGTAAATAATAAAGTGAAGTAATGTGTGTATTATAATTCAAAGTGAATACAAAATAAATGATTTCAATAACATATTTAATGGAGAAATTAGAAGTGGGTTAATCCTAAAATAATGAATGTGGGGCCAAGTGACCTAGAAGATGTTTTTAAGGAAGCTACTTGGAGAGTATAAATAAGAGGCAGGGCTCTCTCGTTTTAGATACACTTGAGCATATTGAATATGTATAGGTGTGTGAGGTAATCAAGGATATATAAGCTGAAATTCTGAGGGAAGGTGAAGAAAAGAAGCTCGAAATGCAAGGAAGGATAAATTCTTTTGATGGTGCTTTCTAAGGTATGTTATTTACAGGTCATCTCACCATTTTCGCTATAACTTTTTTTCTATAATGATTCAGACTGTTAAATTGCTATTCCATTGATAAAACATATCCAAGTATCTATGGTAAAAAATTCAGCTTTTGGGTCTTTGTATTTTTGGAGTTACACTCCGTGGAAAATAGGGTTTGTGGCTAGTCCTTAAACTAGTCAAAACCAGGTGTTTCGGGTAAAAATGTCATAACTTATTCATAACAGATCCAAATTTAGTGAGACAAAATGTGTTGGTTAGGGTACCATCTGTAGTATTATTTGTAACATTTTCATAGAAATTCAACAAATATTCTGTGTGGGGCACACTCTACACGGTCGCTCTCTAGAATAAGCCAGAATTCAACAAGGTATGCCATTTTTGCTATAAATCCTTTTCTGAGAGGTTCTAGGTAGTGGAACTGGGATTAATTGCATAAAACAGACTGAAAAACATTGTGTATCAATTTTAGAGATTTATACATTACAGGTACAAAGTTATGATTACTTCAAGTTAGGGTTGTTGACTAATCCAAAACTAGACATGTGAGACTAAAGAAAAGTTTGATGAAAATGATAGTCTCTTTTTGTTAAAGTTAAGGAAGATTTGCAAGAATGTGATCATATACACCAAGTCTATTACAGATCTACAAATCAGATTTGGATGATGAAATTGATGAGGGATTTTGGTTGAGGTACATGTTGAGTACAAGGTTGAGACAAGTAGTTGATGAGTTGGCACATACATGAGGTGTATAGTTGATGATGTTGGTACATATTGTTGAGTCATAGTCGATGAGTAGTTGAAACATGATTGATACATACTTGGTACATGGTTGGATGCATTTGTTTATGGTACGGGTTGATTACAGGTTGTTTGGTACAGGTTGGTGCATGGTTGATGCACTTGTTTATGGTACAAGTTGATTACAGGTTGAGGTATAGGTTAATGCATGGTTGATGTATGGTTTGGATTTATTGGTATAGGTTTACATCGGTATATCTCACAGTGATAGTGTGACAGTGGTTCCATCATTCTACTTCTACTTCAGGGCGGTTGGACGGGGCAAGGACAGGTTGTTGTAGCCACCTTCCAGTTGTAGCCGGAGAACATAGGGTGTTGTAGCCTCCTTCTGGTTGTAGCCAGAGAATTGGGTAGTTGGAGCTTCCCTCAGGTTGTAGCTTGAGAAACTAGGGGGTTGGAGCCTTCTTCTAGTTGCAGCTGGAAAACAAAGGAAGTTGGTGCTTCCAATGAATGTAATTCTTCAAGAGATATAAGAAAACGAATTCCGTGGTTTTCTCCTGATTTGGGTTTCCACGTAAAACACTGGTGTACTGTGTATGTGTATGCTTGTTCATTTGTTCATTTCTTATTTACTCTGCAGTTATTGGATGATAATGCTTCATTGATACAACACTTGGATTATATGGTTAAAAAGAATTAAATTTCTCTATTACCGATTCACCCCCCCTCTTAGTAATCCAACAATCTCATCGTGGCCAAGGAAACTAACTCTAAACATGTGATGTTATATCATAAGGTTGCAATATATTTTGATACATGGAGTTTGATAAAAGAAAGACTTGAAACCAATGAGATGGTACCATCAAAATATCATAACTTTCACACTCAATACAACCAATAATATTCAAAACCCAAGTTTTATGATAATAATACATATCTTGGTCTTATAGTAAGATGACCATACTTATGCTAGTAATTATTCATGCTTCATATCATGACTCTATAGAAAGTAAGCCAAAATCTTCTAGTATTCAATCAAGGCAGATTTTGTAGCTTAGTAGTAACTACGACACCACAACAAGACAAGGCTCAAAAGATAAGAGTCATGGCACATTCTTTCTCATCTCATAATCAGTCTGGGTCATGGAATTCTTTCGTCAGCATAGAATGAATTAAAAACCAAAATCCATGAATGAGATCGAAATCTTGTTTGAATTTCATGTTGGGAATCAAGAAATTCAAACCAATAACTCAAAAGGAGGCAGCATCAAGGTCACTATAAAACATATGCAAACCATAAAAATCCAATGCAATCAAATGGAAGCAAACAAAGAACCCTAAATAAGATTAGAGGGAACCCAAATTTTGACCGGAAATAGTAAACAACATTAGGGGGGTTGTTGTTCACCACAATAGATACATGGTATGGTGCAGGATTGGTACATGGTATGATACATGTGTTGATGTACATTGTTGATACATAGTATGGTACATGATGATTGGTACTTGGTATGGTGTTGATGTACATGGTTGATGGTTGAGGCATATGATATATGTTATGGTGTATGGTTGATGCACAATTTGGTATAGGTGTTGGTGCATGGTTGATGAAATTGTTGTGGTATAGGTTGTGGTACATGGTTGATGTTTGGTATGGTACAAGTTGATGGTTTCGTACATGTTTGAGATAGATATCTTTTGATGGTATGTTGGTGATCTTGGTACATGATTGGTAGATGCACATGTTGGTGATGTTGGACATCTAGTTGAGAGGTTTCCTTGGTATATGATCCATTTGAGAGGATCTGGTTGAGTATCGGTGATAGTGATAGGTTGGATACAGTGACAAGTTAACAATGACAGGTTGACAGTGACAATGACAGGTTGACATGTTACGAGTTGATTAACAGTGGCAGTGATTATGGTAGTAACAGTTTGGTCTACACTTATATTTCAGGACAGGGCAAGGAAAGGGGGTTGTAACCTCCTTTCAATTGGAGCCGAAGAATCAGGGAGTTGAAGCTTCCTTCAGGTTGGAGCTTGGGAATCAGGATGTTGTAGCCTCCTTCTAGTAGGAGCCAGAGAATTCAGGAAGTTGTAGCTCCCTTCAGGTTGGAGCCTGAGAATCAGGGGGTTGTAGCCTCCTTCTAGTTGGAGCTAGAGAATTTAAGGATTTGTTGCTTCCTTGAGGTTGGAGCTTATAAATAAGGGGTTGTATCCTTCTTCTAGTTGCAGCTATATAATTGGGAAGTCGATGCTTCCAATGAACGTATTCTTTGATATATAAGAAAACAATTCTATGGTTTTCTCCCATTTGGGTTTCCAAGTAAATTCTGGTGTACTGTATACTTGATCTGATGTTGTTGATGTGATGTTTCTTATGTTTATATTCTCATGATATACTAATGATATATTTATTATATATTGTTGATTAAGTTGAATTTTATATATTGTGGTTAAAAGTGGTAAAAGTGTTCATACTAATTCACCCCCCCCCTCTCAGTATTCCAACATTAGAGATCAACAATTAAGCATAAACCATAGGATCAATTTGTCTAGGAAATGAAATAATCCATTAAATTTGCACTATAGAATGAAAGAAATCTAAATTAATATTTTTCCTTTATTTTTTACCATTAGATTTCCTTATAAACAAAAATAAATAAAAAAGTTTTGATTTTTAGGGTTTTTTGGTTGGTTGTGAGATATAGGCCTAGTGTCTTTTTTATCCAATTAGGGTTTATGGGGTCAAAAATTATTCCCCTCTAAGAATTGGTCACTTCTATATTAAGGATTAGGGTAAGATATTAGAACCCTATGGGTAGAATATCTCCAACCTAATCAACATAGAATAAGAGGACCAAGGCCCTACAAGAAGGGATTCCTCAAAGGAAAAAACCTTCACCAACAATATCATCTATAACTTGAACATAAAACTTAAAAACCTTGCCAAGGAACCAAGAGAAAAAATGAAGAAATGGACTAAGAACTTACCCAAGCGAACAAGAGAAGAAGGAAGGAACAAACCCTAAAACATCTCCTCTCCAAGTGGTACAGTAACCCTTCAAATGGATTGATCTTTAAATCTAGTAGAAGTCTTGAATCACCATAACAAATATTTAATGCACCAAGAAGATAACCCATAAAGAGAGACATCCAAGAAGTTCCACCAAAAACTCAAGAGGAAGATCTTCTATTAATTGTAGTCACAAGTGATATCCAACAATTCACAACAATTTGGAATGAGAGGAGAGACTTTACTTATAGACAAGGCCTCTATATCCTTCTCATTCTTTATTAATTCTCTCTCCCTAAAATTAACCTAGGAGACTAAAAAAAAAGACTTTTCATCCACACAAAGGAGACTAAATCAAAACATAATCAAATGATGTCACATGTACATAAAACCCTCATGAGAGGGGGATGTCCCACAAGAAGGGGGACCAATTTTCTCTTCCAACTCAATGGTCCAAGGAAAAAGTGGTGAGGAGACCTCAAAATATGGTGCAGTAGCCTCCCATGAAAACAAAGTCCATCGTCTAGCTTCTTCAAGTGGAACGACATCATGAAAAGGTGGATAACAGGCCTCAAAGGTGGATGGATCCCTCGATCAAGCTTATAAGACCTTAAAAAATGCTTTCCAAAGTATGACCAATCCCTCTTCACAAGAAAATATCCTCCACAAGGCAATGAATGTATCTCTCCAAGTCAAATCAACTCTAAAAACACCCCCACGGTTGTCATAAATCCCATGTGTGTGGGTTGGCCCTCAAATCAGGTAAGAAACATCTCCAAAAGTGATGAGAAAGGAGGGTGCTCGAAATATCCAATGTGGCATGTGTAGAGGATGCATATGTATGTAATAATAGCCCAAATGTGCCTTGAAGAGTGTGACTAATGCCTCGAGATATGTGTACTACCTTGGGAACTATGAGACTACCTTGGGAAATTTGAAACTGAATGAGCATATACAGAATCATGTTTGATAATAGATGGTCAAAGCATGATGAATACATAAGACAATGATCCATGCTTAGGCATAAAATAAATGTGTTATGCATACGTGTGACAACCTTTACAAAGAGAAACACTTTTACATCATATACAAAGGGGTAAGAGAGACAAGTAGATCCCCTAATTCATGTGTCCTAGTAGATCCACCCCAAGATGGTTGCATACCAACCTAGATCATAAATGGCCAACACGATGAAGAGATACCAACATGAAGGGGTAGTCGACCATAGCCATAAAAGTAAATCCTCTCTTGAAATGGGGACTAAAAGGATAGGCCATGACCGACCACATGGGGTCTGGAGATACTGCATAGGCACCCACCGATATATAGAACATCTAAGCATGGTCCAATACAATACATGAGTGCAAATACAGCCGCACTTTTAGCTCATCATGATACAATAAGGCACATAATCTGGTCATATGATGGTCCACATCTAGCTAAAAAATACGGGGTACACTAAAGTGAATTTGAGGTTTAACAATAAGCAAATAACTAGAACATTTTCTTTATCAACTCAGCCCACCTAAGGTACAAAATGTATAAAAATGTCAACTAAAATCCCAATGATTTTCAGTTAGACCCAAATGTTGTATATATAGAATAACTAGTTTGTTTGCTTGCATTAATATTGATGTGAGGTATATTCAAATTACAAGATGCATTTATGGCCTTGCTATTAATAAGACCAACACCATTGCTAGCATTCCAAAGAGACAACTTTATTGCAACCTCAAAAGAACTTTGGAAGGTTCCAAGAGTGTTGTTTTTGGATAAACATGAGGTTAACATCCAGATGTGGCCTCATAATAAATTCTTGAGCATGGAAACTAACCATAGTCTTTTCTTCCCTAGAACTCCATAGATACATTCTTCACGTTGACCATGGAAATTGATCATAGTCTTTTCCTTTCTTCCCTACAAATCCATAGATAAATGCTTCATGTTGACCAACTATTTGTAGGATGAACATGCTCCAACAATGTTTATAATTCAAGTTCAACTTTGGTTATTGTCAAAGACCACTCCATCTTGAAATTTATGCCAAATTTTTTTCACATTTGTGGTAGGAAAGAGGGTTTGTTTGTTACAATATTAGCTTACTCCTATAGAGAGAAGTATGTATGTTGTAGAAACATTTACAAGATGCAGAGATGTTAGGCCTATCTAACTTACTAATTATGAAGGCATGTGAAAGGGATATTGTGTAGCACTTCAAATGGTGTTTATATTCTTTGACAATGAGTTTAGCAAAATTGAATTCTTGATTGAACTTCCATATAAAAGTTCAAACCCAATTCATTGGAATTCTTCTACTATGGTTGGGATTAGGATCTTGGTAGCATGGTGCTCTTTAATGCGTAGCAAAAAATGTCAAATTGTGTAGCATTCTTTCTTGAAGCTAAAAAACTCAAACATGGATGTTCCAAGTGTGGAATAAAGGTGGATACTTGGAAAATGTGTGTGGAAAATATAAAGAACCAAAATAAATATTTATAGGAATAATAAGCCAATAATAACAACGTAATAGTCTAATTATGATTGTTAGTGTGCTAAAAGCACATGTCACTTAGCTTCATGCATGTAAATTTAGTAAATAACATGAGGATAAACAAACTAGAGAAACTAGAACATCAAAGATTGCTCAAAAATACATATTAATACTAGTAGATAAATGGGCACTAAAAATTACAAGGATCAAAGTATTGTGAAAACATTATGACTTTAGTTGGGTGAGAAATGATTATGTGAGTTTGACCTCTCAAAAATTACAATATGAGAGAGAGAGAGAGAGAGAGAGAGAGAGAGAGAGAGAGAGTCTAAAATATGCACAAATTTGTGTGATTAGAAGTCCCTGAGAGCTATGTTATTCCATGACTCAATTCACGTTCATCTAGATAATTTTGAGAATGAATGATCTTTTATAGTTGTGATTGTTCCATATTTATACAAGGATAAGAGGGATTGAATGATCAAGGGATGAAATCTCTAATGGTATTCCTTGTGCATATTGATAATCATTGTCTTATTCCTCAAAATCAGGTCAACAACGACACTCATGGACCTAGTCATATTTGATCACCCATCTAATTGGATGTGTCAACCCTCTACTCTATAACTTATGGATGTGGAGAACTTTGTTTATTTCTAAGGTGACATGTTGAATCATGTTTTGAACAATTTACTGAGTTGGCTCCAGGTGGATTGAGAATTGACGATAGATAAATTGCATGTTGAATATTATGTTATCATTGTCTTATTTCTTGAAATCAGGTCTCAACGGGGGCACTCATAGACCTAGTCATATTTGATCACCCATCTAATTGGATGTGTCAACCCTCTACTCTATAACTTATGGATGTGGAGAACTTTGTTTATTTCTAAGGTGACATGTTGAATCATGTTTTGAACAATTTACTGAGTTGGCTCCAGGTGGATTGATAATTGACGATAGATAAATTGCATGTTGAATATTATGTTATCATTGTCTTATTTCTTGAAATCAGGTCTCAACGGGGGCACTCATAGACCTAGTCATATTTGATCACCCATCTAATTCGATGTGTCGACCCTCTACTCTATGACTTGTGGATGTGGAGCACTTTGGCTATTGCTAAGGTGCCATGTTGAATCATGTGTTGAACAATTCACTGAGTTGGCTCGATGTGGATTAAGCATTAGGGATAGATAAATGGCATGTTGAATATTATTTTATGGTGGTCATACACAAGGGGTTGAGTATAATGAAGTAAAAGCATTAGGAGAGACTTGGATGTCTATCATACAATTTTCCTAGTATGTTAGGCTCTACAACTTGGTCATGTTGTTATTTCATTGTAGTATATATGATTATTGGTCATGCTACATGTGTCAAAGGGTGAACAAGCGAAATGGGATTAACCTTTTTCCTATGGTACTCAGACCATTTCCAAACAAGGATCCAAGGTGATCTTTAGTGATGAAAAACCTTTTCATATGGCAATTTAAGCTAAGTATAAAGAGTATATGAGCTCCAATACCTCATTTTTTAAAGTATGATACAAATAAAGAAGGCCAAGGTTAGCATAAGGACCTTATTCATCTATTGCTCTACAAATTAGGAGAGAAAGCTCATGTTATGCAATGTGGTTATGCTAAAGGTAAGGGACTCAAGCTAGTAGTGTGATGAACAATGCTCAAAGTATAGAAGTAAATGATATAATAAGAAAGTGCAAAAGGGATCCAAGAATGGATGTTTAGGGGAGGAGTAAAACTATGCAATGTGGACCTACAAAGTGAACATATAAAATATGAAGGACCAATGTGTTTGTAGGATATAATAAATTTAATGACATTAATGATAGGGATAGTAAACCAATGTATAATAATAACAACTTAAGAGCTTAAGTGTGATAATTAGTGTGTTAAAAACATGTGTGACTTATATGTATGCATGCAAACTTAGAAAATCATACCTAAGACAAATCAAACTAAAATATCAAAGGCTTCTCAAGCATACATATTTTTATCGATGTAGAAATGAGATACAAAATTAGCAAATATAAAAGCATTTTCAAAATGTTATTGTCAATGTAGAAATGAGATACAAAATTAGCAAATATGAAAGCGTTTTCAAAATGTTGTGACTCTATTTGTGTGAAAAACAACTATGTGAATTCAACTTCACAAAGATTGCAATCTAAAAAAAATTAAAAAGGAGTCTAACATAAACATACATATATGTGTACATACATATATGTGTGATTAGAACTACCCAAATGCTATGCTACTTTACTTTATAACTTAACTCTTGTTATGAGGAGAAATATCATCCAATAGTCTCACAATTTGTACAAGATTTAAGTATCATGGTACAATGAACACAATAAACGATGTACGACATGTTAATAGATTACATGTAACTTCAGAATTATATTGAACAATTTTTATCTTCAACTTTAATAAACAAATTTACAAAGATGATTATTTATATTCCATATCATTTCAAATACAATCACATTTTTTATTAATAATTTATATTTTATTTTCATAAAGATAAGTCCAAAACCAATCACGTTTTCCATAACTTTTTCTTTTTAATGAAATTTGAACATCAAACATAACAACAAGATTTCAAGATCGTGGAACTTTTATCTTTAAACCTCATCCATTCATTTGAACACTTAATGGCTTTTCATTTTTCATCTTTGAAATTTTGAACATCAATCATAACACGCAAGGTACTCGAAATGTGAATTTATTGATTTGACCACCACTTTTATAATAATGCAATGATGTGGAGTTTAATGTACCATTCATATTTTTGTGATGACTAAATTCAAAAATGAGAGAAAAATGTTCCAATTTTAAGGGATGGCTAAATTAAAAAATGAGAGGAAAACCTGAACACGTATGATCCCTCCTACTAAATAAAGTAGGATTGAAAAAATATCCATCAACCCAACCATGTCATTCACCTCATCCCAAAGGTATGGAACTTCATCAAATCTTTGGGCCAACTTTATCTTATCTTCTTTTCTTCATAGTCTTCAGTAATCAAGTTTTAGTTGAAGAGAGTACAAAATTCTTACAATGTTTTTTTTCACAAATGTTATGATTAAAACTATTATTATTGATTAAATATATTATTATTATTATCGTTCACAAATTCCTTTAAGATTTATTTTTATTTATTTGTTCAACAACAATTTGCATTTAAGGTTTATTTTTAGATAATTGTAAAAAGCTATAAGAATAGATTTACTCTACATTTCACATCACATTGGAGAGGAATATTTTTTTTTCATCAAATATGCTTGTATTTCTTGCAAGCCATATATCCCAATGTAAAATCGTCATATCGTCTTTAGAGGAGGATCCAAATTCAGTGAGACTAGTTTCATTTGAAAGAGGGCAGTTCAGTATTTCTGGTACAAGTTTCAAAATTTGATATCAAATATTGGGTGCGTGGAATTCTGTACAAGTTTGTTCTCCTGGAAAAGAAAAAAATAAGAAAGGTTTGGGAAAGTAACCCTAACTTCCACTTGGGACATCCAATTTTGATCAGATCTATGGAATTGAAGAGAAGACATATCAGAGTAGTACATGCCAAAATTTCACACTTAGAAGGGGAGAAATTTCAGAAATACACAAGAAAGAAGGTCGGTCAGGAGAACGGACTCCAAATTAAGAGTTTGAAAGGTACGTAACTTGCAATTGGCATAACTTTTTATTGGAAGATATGTTTTTGGAGATTAAAAATTTATGATAAAGAGGAAACAAAGAAGTATTATTATTTTCATTCTACATGGGTCCAAAAAATATGTCAACACCAATTAAACCTCCCGAAGTCTCATCTATAAATCAAGAATAAAATGCAGACATGCATAACAATTTATCCAAATTGGAGGAACAACTTAAGGAGTCAAGTGTTAGTTCAATAAAAAGGGATGATTTGGATAAAAGATGGATGAAAATAAAAAATAAATATAAAATTTCATCCAATAATTTCAAAATTCCATGTCTTCCATTTCTTTTAGGCTCTAGAAGAGAGACTCCCTAAAAGAGATATCAAAATGCAAGGAACTCATGAAAATAAAGGTAGTATTCAGGTTGAACAACCTGCTGATAATAAACAATTTTCAAGTGGATTGAACTCTAATAATGGAGTTAATTATGGTGGGGGTTCCAAATTTAACTCTCCCAAGATTGAACTAAAGAAGTTTTATGGAACATAGGTCTTTACCTGGGTGAACCAAATAAAGAAATATTTTGAACTACATAATATTATGGATGATAAGAAAAGGATTCACAAAGCAACCTTGAAATTTGAGATAAAACCATATTAATAGTATCAATGGGTAGTTAAAAAGAATTCCCCTAATTATCATTATAGTTAGGGTTTATTTACAAGAGACTTGGAAGMACAATATGGGAACGTGTGGGAGCAGGACTACTTCATTCAATTGACAAGAATCAAGCACTTAGGTGATATTGAAGATTATAATTCAGAATTTCARGTATTGGCCTAAGGGTGGATGACATAAGTGATGAAAAAATATTTCAAGCTTATACTGGTGGATTAAACGAGGACATTAAACATGATATTTTCATAAGATGTCCTAAAAATATTATGGAAGCCATGCAATYTGCTCATCATATTCAAGCCAAAAACAAGGCTACACACAAGSCTACCAGTGGAGCATAATCAACAAGCATTGATCATTTGGGGGGTCATAATACAAACATACCTCAAACAACAAGGTTGAAACCCMAACAAATGGATGAAAGAAGAGAAAAAGGACTATGTTTCAATTGTGACAACAAGTACAGTAAGTGGCATAAATGTGGTGAGATCAAATTATTCTACATAGAATGCGAAGAGAAAGAAGATAAGATACTTCAACCAACAAGTTTGACATGTCAACATATGGATGAAAGAAAGAGAAAAACTACTATGTTTCAATTGTGACAACAAGTATAGTAAGGGGCATAAATATGGTGAGAAGAAATTATTCTACATAGACTATGAAGAGGAAGAAGATCAGGAATTGGAACTTCCACAAGATCTAGATCTAGAAGAGACTACTCCAACAATATCTTGTCATGCATTGACTGAAATTAGTACTCCACAAACCATCAAGATACAAAGATATATCAAAAAGAAAAAGGTAACAACATTGATTGATTATGGTAGTACCATAATTTCATCAATTAAAAATTAGCAAAAGATCTCAATTTCTTTGTATATCTTGCACTAGAGTTTCAAGTAATGATTGCAGATGGAGTGTTGGCCCTTGGTTAGGGAGGGAAGCGAATTACAATGAAGGAAAGGTAAAAAACGAGCTTTGTGGAAGACACAGTGACTGTCACTGGGTCGAAGTGAGCAAAAGAGAAGAAAAGATGGAGCGAAGTGTGGAAAAGCAAGCCATTGGATGAGGAGATCGAGGATGACAGATCAACAAGGGAGATGGATCGAGGATGACTCAGAAAGTGGGAAAAGCCACCGCTGGATGCTTTGGAGCACCGCATGAGAAGGAAGGAAAGACAGGCTGGCAAAGCCCGGAAAAAGAGGGTCAAGTTGACCTAGGGTTTTAGACACCTAGGGTTTTGGCACCTAGGTTTCGACCTAAGGCTGTTGGTGAGTGATTGTAATGTATAAATAAAGGTCAAGAGGACCTGGGTTGGGTTGTTCATGTCATGTTGGTCATTGAGCATTGTTATAGATTTGTTAAGAGAGAGGATTGTATTGTAAGATCTTCAACTATGTGCGAAGGTCAAGTCCTGTAGCTGGGTGCGTAGGAAGGGGAGAGAAAGAGAAAGAAGAAAGAAGATCTACTAGCTGAGAGCGCAGACAAGAACTGTATGCTTTTCCTTAATAAATCATAAGCACAGTTCTATGGTCGTAGCCCTAAAGAGAGGGTGAGCCACGTATACCTTGTGTTGTAGATGTGTGATTGATGCTTTGATCTCTGTTGTTGTCATCTTGTTGTTTGCATTGTTGTGTTAGATTAGATCTATAACTGCGCAGGATAGATCTAGTTTGATAAGTGATAGGTACATATTGTGTTGTTGTTCTACTAGATCCACTTGATATTCCCCTAGTTGTAGACATCTTTGTCTTGCAACCCCCTCATAGCTTCTTCGGGTGAGACTGCATCTACTTCGTAGGTTCTACCGAAAGGGCCAGTAGCTTGGGCTTGTTGGTGCACTCTTAGAGTGAACCTCGGGTTTGGCCCTATGTCAACAAATGGTTCCATTGTTGTGACAAGAATCTTCATGAGGGAATGTCAAGGTGGTTCCCATCGAAGACAAAGATTCAAAAGTGGATAGAAGATCAAGAGAGGGACTTCATTGAAGACCAGAACAAGAACCCTAAGCTGAGTACTGAGGATTGGCTACAAAGATACATATTCACTGACATTCACGAGATCTTCTTTGGAGGAATCCATCAGGAGATACACGAGTGGTTGGATAGGTTATATGACACTCAGTTCGAGATCAGATCTAGACCTCCTGTGGTTTGGATGTCGACGTTGATCCAGAAGGTCAAGAGAGTTGATAACACCGTATCCCGAGCCATAGATCACTGGTTTGATAGTACCATGGGAGGGTATATCACTGAATTTGCTTTTGACAGAACAAAATCATATAGCTAGGCTGAGAGATACTTTTTCAAGGGACCTCAAGGGAAATTTTTTCATTTTTTGAAGTTAAGAATCAAGATTCTCTTGCATGAAAACCACATATTAAAGATACAGTAGACTGGCTAGATATGAAAGGCTAATGTTTATAAATCCAGACATCGACAGTGACACAGAAGTTGGACACACGTGCAGTGGAAGAGTATTTAGAGGAGTTCACCTTGAGAACCTGTTTAAGCAAAACTACAGGGAAGAAGGTTTCTACAGTGGAGAAGAGGTAGATCTGGTAGACGAAGAGCACTCAGAAACCCCTAGAGCAGAGGAAGAAGCAGTTGAAGAACTTTGTCGAAATGAGCCAGAAACCTCAAGAACTACGCAGACCACTGAAGTAAGTAATATCAATCCTCCTGTTGTTTCAAAAATGTTAAGTCATCAGAGTATCTCGAATCACCAGAGTCCACAGAGTACTATTACTAGCATTTCAACATCTACTCAGACAGGAAACTTAGGCAACTTCATGGAAAATGAGATGAGGCTCCCTATCTTTAGAGGAGATGGATCTGAAGATCCTGACCAACACTGGTTCCTATGCAAGGCTGTATGGAACATTAAAAACATTATCGATGAAGCTATTAAAAGAAACTAGTTTAGTACTACACTAAGGGATCACGCGTTGAGATGGTACATGAAGCTTGTCCAAGGACTTACGCAGCCTAAGCCACTAAGTGAGATCAAGAATGTGTTGGTTACATAGTTTAAAAAACCTAAGTTAGAGTGAAAATTTATTACTGAGTTGAAGGAGATCAAACAGAAGGTAGACGACCCTGTTTGGGAGTTCGACCAGAGATTCAAGACCCTAACAGGCCGACTAACCTTCAAAATCCCGAATGAGAAGAACAAAGAATGGTTCATCGCTGCTCTGTTACCACATATCAGAGTTCCCCTGATGCAGCAAAAGATTGCTTCTTAGGCAGAAGCTTTGGAGATCACCATGAAGCTTTAATCAACACCTATGGGAGAATCCAACTTAGGTATGAGCCAGATCTTGAGCCAGCTGACTAGTTTATCTCTGCAAGTCGAGGATATGAAGAAGGACAAGGGGGAGGAAAAAAGAGAAGATATTTGGTGTGTAAGATGCAGATCCAAAGGTCATGATAAAGAACACTGTCCCTTGTTTCATGAATATTTGGCCTCAGGAGAGATGAGCCCCTTGAAGCAAGTTAATATGCCCTGGTGCGAAGTATGCAAAAACTGACATCGCCCTGATGAGTGCTACTATATGCAGAAGTATGTTCAGACACCCAAAAACTTGTACTGCACATTCTGTAAGTCCGTAGGGCATGATGATAGAGATTGTAGGGCCTTTGACCTGATGCATGAAATATCAAGAGACATATACAAGATCCAAGGAAAAGTACATCAAGAAGGAAATAATGCACAATATAACTCCGTGTGAAGAGGAAATTTCAATCCTCGCAGTGGATTAAGAGGACGAGGACAAGGAGGAGGTATGGGCTGAGGCTGAGGACAAATAATCTGTTATAGCTACGTGCAGCTAGGAAATCTAGCAAGGGATTGTCATAACCCTTGTACCACTTGCAGTTATTGCAACTCCTTCGAGCATGTCATTGAGGACTGCTCTGTACTGCTAGCGAAGCTTCAGGAAAAATGAGGACCTCATCAGAACCCATAAATATAACTGATATATGTTGAACCTCATGGAGTAGACCCTAGAGTTGTTGTTATTACTCAAGGAGGTGCAACTACAAGAGAGGATAGAACGAGCCAAGGAAATATCGCAGAAAACTCAGGTATCAGGAAAGCTGTGGAGAGGACTCAAGCTTTTGATGTGAAGAAAGAAAGGCAAATCTTTGAAGAGGCCAAGCAAGAATTCAAAGAAGATCAAGGGTCTTCTTCAAAAACACAACCAGAAATAAGAGAACATGGAATGCCTCATGCATTTGATCAGTCTGCTTCACCCAGAGAGGGAAAAGAGGTAAGTAAACTTGTCAATTTCTTATATATGTTTATAGAACTGCTTAAAGATGGGAAAGCTATACAAGAACTATAAAACCTGGTTAAACAGTATGAGCTAGGAAAGATAGACCCCTTATTGAATAGGCCAGTACACCATATTGGTAATAAGAAAAGGACAAAAAAAGAATTACACCTAAATGCACAAATCAGAGAGTATGATATAGACTACGTGGTCCTCAACTTAGGGTCAGAGGTCAATGTCATGACGAAGAAAACCTGGGCACTAATGGGAAAATCGAAGCTGATCTATTCCCCTATCAGACTTCGCATGGCTAATCAACAAGTTGTTAGCCCATTTGGACGATTGGAACATGTCTCTGTGGAAATCAACGGAGTTATAACCTTTGTAGATTTTGAGGTAATTTAAATTGTTGATGACAGCTGCCCTTACTTTGTATTATTAGGAATTGGTTGGGCCTTCAACAATTCTACTGTTGTTGATCTAAAGAAAAGGTGTATGAAATTTGAAAGAGATGGCCTTAGGGTCATTGCACCTTTAGATCCAGATGAGGGTCCTAGATACACAGAGCCTGTCAGAGAAGAAGACCATGAATACGAACTAGAAAACATCTACCAACTAACAACTAGACAATAGGATTATATCAATCCTATAGCTGATGGGAATCTGAGCTGGCGAAGAGACAGTGCATGTTCTTCAGAATCAGAAGAAGCACTGGAGAATTGGCAGAACCAGATGTATGGAGTCTCTACCAGAAGATGTGCTAGACTAATCAGAGAGGTTCGTTGGATCGTCACAACAGTGAGTAACTTACCCACATTTGATGGGCTGAACCCTTTAGAAAAATTCTTATCAGAGTTTGAGACAAGTGTACCAAAACAACATAGGCTAGTGGCAATGGATAAAGCCATAAAAGCTACACCAGAAAGATGGTGGGGGACGCACAAAAGAAACATCATAGATTGGACACAATGTCAAACTTTGATGACAACACGGTTCTCAGCACAAGCAGTAAGCTGCGAATTAAGGTACATAGGTCGAGGTTGCCCAAAGGACCATGTGCAAAGCTGCAAAGAAGCCTGGAGTGACATCCATCAAGAACAATGGATGCACCAATTCATTAACACACTCGACACGATTCCTATTAACTGGTATCTTCAAGCGGAGCTGCGCCTCATCACTGCAGATTGGGAAGGTATGATTCAAAATTTTGTAACCACCTTTTTGTTTGAAAGTGAATTTCCTTTGGTAGACCATGAATTAAAGATTGTGAGATAGAGGTTATTCAAAGAGGCATATATCCTCCCTATGGAACAAGAAGAGGAAGAATGGACTGTGCCATTCCTGAAATTGCAAGGATGTTACAACATCAATGCCGACGATGATGATGATCCCAGAAAGGTAAACATCACTGAGATAGAAGGCCAAAGAGATGTGGAAGGACAAGGAGTGGAGATACCATTTATTGGTCATCCAATCAATATTAAAAAGGTCAACATTGGAATAGAGGAGACACCAAATCTTGCTAATGTCAGAGATTACTGGGATGCTGCTACCATTGACAACATTACAGAGTTGTTGCACGAATATCAGGACTTGTTCTCGACCAAGTTCACTGATATGAAGGGTATCAAAGGACCTATGAGAGGAATAAGAATACCTTTGAAACCATATGCGAAGCCAGTTAAGCAAAGACCCTACAGGTTGAACTTGAAGTACAAGGAAAAAGTAAAGATTGAGCTCGACAGAATGATGGAAGCATGGATTATTGAACCTGTTGAAGATTCAGAGTGGATAAGCCCTATGGTATTACAAGACAAGAAGACCCAACATGAGATCAAGATATGTGTGGACCTCAGGAAGTTGAATGATGCCTTTCTGCATGACCCCTTCCCTACACCATTCACTGATGAAGTATTAGACAACGTAGGAGGCCAGGAGGTATATTCTTTTACAGATGGTTTTTCAGGATACCATCAGATCAGGATTACCAAGGAGGGCCGCCACAAGACCACGTTTTCCACCGAATGGGGATCCTACCAATATACAGTAATTCCATTTGGCCTAAAGAATGCCCAAGCCATCTTTTCCAGGGTGGTGGTCGAAGCGTTCAAAGAATGTCTGCATAATTTTTAGAAGCATATTTTGATGACTGTACTGTGCTTAGTTTGTTGAAAAACCATATTGAATGTCTAAGGCTAATGTTGGAAAAATGCAGGTAGTGTCAAATTGATTTAAATCTAAAGAAGTGCATCTTATTCTCACCATTTGGAGTACTATTAGGCCATATTGTATGCAAGCAAGGATTGTTGGTTGATCCATCAAAGATTGCAATTATAGTTGATTTACCACCACCTACTCCAGTCAAACAACTGCGCACTGCACTAGGACATACTGACTATTATAGGAAATTTATTAAAGGCTATGCCCAAATCACAGCACCGATGGAGCAACTATTGAAGAAGGATTGTCAGTTTTGCTGGACAGATGAATGCCAACAGAGCTTCGACACACTGAAACAGAAGATGGTCACTGCGCCCATTCTGGTTTTCCCAGATTGGAATAAGGAGTTTCATGTACATGCTGATGCATCTTCTATTGCATTAGGAGAAATACTGGCACAACCTGGAGAAGGGGACATTGACCACCCGTTAGCATTCACTAGAAAGACGCTATCTACAGCTGAGATTAATTACACCACTACAGAGAGAGAAGGGTTATCCATGGTGTATGCGCTGCAAAAATTCCGCCACTACTTGTTGGGAGGACACTTTAAAATGTTCATCGATCACTCCGCGCTGAAGTACCTAGTCAACAAGCTAGTGTTGGGGGGGGCGAATCTGCAAATGGCTTCTGTTGTTTCAAGAATATGACTTTGAAATCATAGTTAAACAAGGAAGAATGAACAAGGGCTCTGACCACTTTTCAAGGTTGGAACATGGTGAAGAACCCACTAGCTTAGAGGACACACTACTAGATGCACAAATTCTTTCCATTAGAAATATTGATGACCACTTTGCAGACATAGTACAGTTCCTGTCAACAGGAATGGCACTAAGTGAGTATACAATTCCTCAGAAGAAATAGCTAGTAGTGAGCGCTGTAGAATTTTCACTGATTGTTGATCATCTATACAAAATGGGACCTGATGAGATACTAAGAAGGTGTGTTATGGAGACAGAGCAACCACTGATCCTCGCAGAAGCTCATGAGGGCATTGCAGGAGGACACTATGCAGGGAAAGAAACTGCGCAAAAGGTTCTACGATCTGGCCTATGGTGGCCTACCTTACACATAGATGCTAAAGAATATGTCAAAGCAAGTGATGTATGCCAGAGAGTTGGAAAACCATCCCGAAGAGATGAAATTCCATTAGCACCATGGATGACCCTTCAAGCATTTGAAAAATGGGTCATTGACTTTGTGGGACCTATAAACCCACCAGGGAAGTGCATAGGAGCAAGGTACATCATCACTGCGACCAAATACTTAACCAGATGGGAATAAGACAGAGCAGTCAAGGACTGTAGTGCAACTACAACTGTGCGTTTTATATTTGATGACATAATAAGCATATTTGGATGCCCCAAGATCCTTATGAGTGATCAAGGTACACACTTCATCAATAAGACAATTGAAGCCCTGACTGAAGAATTTGCAGTCCACCATCAGAAGAGTACACCTTACCATTCACAAGAAAATGGGACAGATGAAGCGTTCAACAAGATCTTGGAAACAACATTGACGAAGATCTACAGTGTGAACAAGGATGACTAGGATTTAAGAGTACCTGCAGTACTATGGGCCTATAGAACCACTTGCAAGAAATTAACAATGCAGACCCCTTTCAAGTTGGTTTATGGTCTTGAAGATGTTGTCCCAATGGAATATTTGGTACCAAGATTAAGGATTGTTGTGTTCACAGACATGGATGATACTGGTGCTATTCACGAGAGGCTTGCACAGTTGGTTGAACTGGAAGAGGACAGATTCATTGTCAGGTTTCACCAACAAGTTCAAAAGGCGAGAGAGAAGGCCTATCATGAAAGGTACATCAAGAAGAAGACATTCAAGCAAGGTGACTTAGTATTGATGTATGACAGTAAGTTTATCAAACACCTTGGGAAGTTCAAAACGCATTGGCTCAGACCATATGAGATTGCCTATGTCACATAAGGAGGAGCTGCGTAGCTGAAGACATTGAATGGAAAATGGAAAGAAGGATTGGTGAATGGGAGTTAGCTGAAGTTGTACTATGACAACCAGCTTCCACACAACTCTAAGTAAAGACATGAGTATAAAGGTCTAGGTACCAGGTGCAGTTGAAACTGGGTACCAGACACAAAAAAGATAGTCTGCACATGGATGGAAAGGAGGCATAAAGAAAAAAGCAAAGGCTACACCGCACAGTCCAAGTCGAAGCAAAACAGAGGAATCAGATCCGAAGTGCCTTGAGACGAGTTAGAGGTGAGTGTTGGGGGCCTGTTGGCCCTTGGTTAGGGAAGGAAGTGAAGTACAAGGAATAAAAGGTAAAAAGCGAGCTTCACGAGAGACATAGTGACTATCACTGGGTCGAAGTGAGCAAAAGAGAAGAAAATATGGAGCAAAGTGTGGAAAAGCAAGCCATTGGATGAGGAGATCGATGATGATAGATCAACAAGGGAGATGGATCGAGGATGACTTAGAAAGTGGGAAAAGACACCGTTGGATGCTTTGAAGCACCACGTGAGAAGGAAGGAAAGAGAGGCCGGCAAAGCCCAGAAAAGAGGGTCAAGTTGACCTAGGGTTTTAGACACCTAGGGTTTTGGTATTTAGGGTTTTGGCACCTAGGTTTCGACCTAAGGCTTTTGGTGAGTGATTGTAATGTATAAATAAAGTTCAAGAGGACCTGGGTCAGGTTGTTCATGTTATGTTGGTCATTGAGCATTGTTATAGCTTTGTTAAGAGAGAGGATTGTATTGTAATATATTTAGCTGTGTGCGAAGGTCAAGTCCTATAGTTGGGTGGGTAGGAAGGGGAGAGAAAGAGAGAGAAGAAAGAAGATCTACTAGATGAGAGCGCAGACAAGCACTGTATTATTTTCCTTAGTAAATCATAAGAACAGTTCTGTGGACGTAGCCCTAGAGAGAGGGTGAACCACGTATACCTTGTGTTGTGGATGTGTGATTGATGCTTTGATCTTTGTTGCTGTCATCTTGCTGTTTGCATTGATGTGTTAGATCAGATCTATAACTGTGTAGGATAGGTCTATCTTGATAAGTGATAAGTACATATTGTGTTGTTGTTCTACTAGATCCACTTGATATTCCCCTGGTTGTAGACATCTCTGTCCTGCAACCCCCTCATAGTTTCTTTGAGTGAGACTGCATCTGCTTCGCAAGTGCTACCGAAAGGGATAGTAGCTTGGGCTTGTTGATGTGCTCTTGGCGTGAACCTCGGGTCTGCCCCTGTGCCAACATGGAGGTACCATAAATTGTTTAGGGAAATGCCATAATATTAAGTTCAACATGGGGGAGTATTTTCTGGATAGCCCCATGATTTCCATCCAAATGGGGGGTGTTGATATTGTAGTACGGGTCCAATGGTTGCAATCACTAGGAACAACGGCCTTTAATTTTCAATATATTTTCATGATATTTTCCTCAAATGGAAAGGAAATTGAGCTTAGAGGTATCCAAGGGAAACCCTCTAAAGTGATAAGCTCTAATAGCATGACACAATTACTCAAAAAAGGACACCAGGGTGTATTTGCACAATTGTGGTCACATGATGTTCAAACATATATATCCTCTGCTCCATCAGATCTCCAAATTGTTAACAACAATCATTCCAAGGTATTTGATGAAATGCATAAGGGTCTTCCACCTACTAGAGATCATGACCATGCTATTCATTTACAACCAGGAAGTGTACCACCTAACATTAGGCCTTATAGGTATCCACATGCATAGAAGAGTGATATTGAGTGCAAGATCCAAGAAATGTTAGAGGTTGGCATCATTCAACCTAGACAAAGGTCTTTCTCTTCACCAATGGTGTGGTTACAAAAAATGATGGTTCATGGCGTATGTGCCTAGATTATAGGAAACTCAAAAAAATGACCATCAAATAGAAGTTTCATATCCCTACCATTTATGAATGATTAGACGAGTCACATGGAGTAAAATTATTTACTAAGTTGGATCTTTGTTTGGGATATCATCAAATCAAAATGAGACAAGAAGAAATTCCTAAAACATCTTTTAGAACACATGAAAGTCATTATGAGTTTTTGGTTATGCCATTTGGAATTACTAATGCACCTTCAACATTTCAAAGCTTGATGAATTCTATTTTCAAGCCCTTCCTTAGAAAATTTGTGTTAGTATTTTTTGATGACATACTAATCTAAAACAAATCTTGGGAGGACCATGTACAACATGTTGGTAGAGTATTACAACTATTGGAAGAGCAACAACTTTATGCAAATCCTTCCAAGTGTGTCTTTAGGGTTTAGGAAGTGGAATATTTGGATCATATTGTATCTCATGAAGGTGTAAAAGGGGACCTTAACAAAATTAAAGCTATGATGGAATGGCCAATTCCCAAAACCTTGAAGAAACTTAGAGGATTCTTAGGATTGAAAGGCTATTACTGCATTTTTTTCAAGAACTATGGTCAAATATAAGCACCTCTAACAACATTATTAAATAAGGACTCATTTTATTGGACTGAAGAATCAACCAAAAATTTTGAAAAACTTGAGGCTATGTGTACAACTCCCATCTTGGCCACACTGGACTTTAAAAAAACATTTATTGTTGAGTGTGATGCCTCAAACCATGGAATTGGTGTAGTTTTAATGCAAAAAGGAAGGCCCCTTTCCTTTAAAATAATTCAACTTAAAATAATAATCTTAGTCAAACCCATTTATGAAAAATAAATGTTGTCCATACTACATGCAATTCAGAAATAGTTCCCTTACCTAATAGGAAGACACTTCAAATTAAAAATATATCATGATAGTTTGAAGTACTTGTTGGAGCAATGATTATTGATCCAGATTTTATGAGAAAAATGAAATGAATACAGATTATTAATAGGTGCTTAACACAAAATAACAGAGATACAGTAAAACTGGTTTTCTATTCAATAATGAAATAAGTTGACACTGTAAAATGCAGCGGAAACAAGCTTGCCGGAATGGTGGCGGCTTATCTCTGAGAAGAGATGTGACGGCAGTGCGCATTCACAAGAAGAAGGTTACAATGAGGCTCTGAAGGCATGTTTACAATAAGAAATAATTCCAAACACCCTAGACATCCAAAAACCTAACCCTAGGAGATGAAGCGCCAAAAGTCATGTGGGCCCCGTTTGGGTAAGTTAGTACATCAACTTCCCGGTTTCGTAACTTTTGCATACGATCTCTGTTTTAGGTGCGTGATAGCCCGTTGGAAAGGTATCATCGAGGAGATTAATTTTTGGGGCTCAATTATTCATTTGGATATCATTTAGGATCTCGATCCTGAAAAACCTTCATTTAGGCCCTCAAAATGACCCCGAAAGTTAAAACTGCTAAAAATAGTAAATTGCCAAAATTGTCAGAAAACTGTTTTGAGCCAGTTTGAAAAGGTGGGTGGCCAAATATATCCATATGGATCAATCCTCCCTCCTTAGGAAGCAATGGTATCCATTGTGTTGAGGTCCCCCATCATATGAGGAAATTTCTGCTGAATTTGGCCT
This sequence comes from Picea engelmannii, assembly GCA_009831015.1. Taxonomy (NCBI): domain Eukaryota; kingdom Viridiplantae; phylum Streptophyta; class Pinopsida; order Pinales; family Pinaceae; genus Picea; species Picea engelmannii. Next base: position 139,457 of record ML804820.1, read on the forward strand.
CGGGTGAGCCACTTACCTTGGTGCAGGAGTTGCCCTGCTTTGATGACTCGATAAAGATGGATCCTTTGTTTTCGATTGCCCTTGATATGTATGTCCACAATATGATCATTGGATTCTTGTTGTAGGTAGTCTGGGTTGAGCTCTATTGGTTTCAGTTGTTCTGCTACTTCTAAGGTGTCCAATAATGGTGGGAAATAAGGGCGAATGAGATCCACATTGAACATTGGGTGCAGACCAAGGAAAGGAGAAATGTTGAGCTCAAAAGAACTACCCCCCATGGACTTGGTGATAGTGTATGACCCATAATAGAGTGGGATAATATTCCGATGGGGTCTTGTAAGGTGTTCTTTCTGCAAGTGCAACCAAACTTTGTCGATCACCTGAAACTTATGCGGCGCCCAATGTTGATCATGGCATTGTTTGTACTTGTCATTGGACTTCTATAGGATATCCTGAACCTGTTGGCGGATGTGCTAGATCCACTCAATGAATTGGGTGGCTTTGTCATCTTTAGTTGGAGCAAGAGATGAGTCGGTCGAGGTGACTACAAGGGGAAGTGCAACATTTATGGGTCCCAATGGTTGGAATCCCAACCCCACTTGAAAGGGGTTGCGGCTAGTTAAACTATGCAGGGCTCGGTTGTAGCTATGTTGGACATAGGGAAGGCTCTCATCCTATGTGCAAGGGTGCTTTGAATTATACATGCAATGGATATGCATAATCATTCGATTTACAACCTCGGTTTGGCCATCTGTCTGGGGGTGGAAGGCCGTGGATTTGGTGAGCTTGGTGTCCAACAGTGACCACATGCTCGACCAGAATGTGATGAGAAATCGACTATCCAAATCTGAGACAATGGTTTGTGGGATTCCAAAATGTACCCAGACTCGTTCAAAGAAGAGCTTGGTAGTGGCCTCTGCTGAGATGCTCTTCTTGCATGCAACTAGAATTGCCATCTTAGAAAAGTGATCAACAACCACAAAAACACAGTCATTTCCTCGCTTGGTGGATGGTAGGCCTGACATGTAGTCCATTGAGATGGATTCCCATGGCCTGTCAGGAGAAGGAAGAGGGGTGTACAGGTCCTGTTTCTTAGTGGTCGGTTTGGCAATAGCACAGGTAGTGCAGGACCTGATATACTTGCTGACCTCCTATCAAAGTTTCAGCCAGTAGAAATGTTTCTGTAGCATCACCAATGTCTTTTCAATGCGGAAGTGTCCTGCCACCCGACTATACTAGGATTCCCAGATCAACTTCGCTCGCTCACTTGATGGAACACATATATGGCCCAGTCGACACAACAACCCATCCTGAAGATGGAAATTATTGACAACTGAATTTGCACACAACATTTGGTAGGTGGTGGTGAAGTTAGGGTATGTCTCATAGAGTTGGGGCCATCCAGATATCTCATGGCCGCAAGAGTCTAGCACCGTGGCGAGTGCTGCGACTGGCGGTCTACTGAGGCAATCAGCAATGTGACTGGTGCTTCCTATTTTATACTTGATGTTGAGGTGGAATTGCTACAAGTATGTGGACCAATTTTGATGGTGGTCATTCTGCAATTTTCCCTGTGGCTGCATGATTTGCAGTGGCTTATGATCAGTGTGGATGACTGTCTCCTTCCCATGAATGTAATGTCTCCACTGGAGGCATTCTTACACAATGGAGTACATTTATTTATCATAAGTAGGGTACTTACGGATAGTATCTGACAGTGTCTCACTATGATAGGCCATGGGGTGGTCGTGCTGGGTGAGAATGGCACCCACAGCATAGTCTGAAGCATCTGTCTCGATCTCAAAAGGATGTTACAGGTCTCGTAGTGAAAGTACTGGGGCTGAGCACAAGCGCTTCTTCAAATCATTAAACGCTTGTTATTGGGACCAACCCCATGCAAATTTATCCTTACCACCACCCCTGTTTATTTGGCTAAGGGCCCATGCAATATGGCAGAAACCCAACACGAACCTGCGGTAGAAATTGGCAAAGCCCAAGAAGCTCCAAAGCTCAGTGAGTGTTGTTGGGGCTAGCCAGTCACGGATGACTTGGATCTTGGCTGGATCCACATGTACACCATGCTAATCAATGATTTATCCCAGGTAGTGGACCCTGTCCATGCCGAAGGATCATTTTTCCAAGTTGGCGTATAGCTTGTGCTGCCGTAGGGTGTGAAAAACCTGTTGAATATGCTGCAAGTGTTTAGCCCAAGTATTGCTATAAATTAAAATGTCATCCAGATACACCACTACAAAATTATTGGTGAATGGTCATAGGATATCGTCCATCATCCTCATGAAAGTGGCTAGAGCATTTGTCAAACCAATGGGCACGACCAACCATTCAAAAAGGCCTTCCTTTGACTTGAAGGCGGTCTTCCATACATCTGTCTATTCTATCGGGACTTGGTGGTAGCCATAATTTAGATCAATCTTACTGAAGTATTTGGCCCCCGTGAGTTGATCAAGGAGGTCATCGATTAGGGGAATTAGGTACTAGTTTCTGACTGTGATTTTATTCAGAGCCCGGTAATCAATAAAGAGTCGCCAGGTTCCATCTTTCTTATGTACCAACATGATTGGGCTCCCGCAAGGTGATGATTTGGGGCGGATGTTCCCCTTGTGGAGTAGTTCTTGGATCCATCGCTTGATCTCCTCATTCTCTAACAAAGAGCGACGATAGACTGGCCCATTGGGTAGAGGTGCACCAGGGGTCAGATCGATGGGGTGCTTGACTTGGCAGTGAAAAGGTACCCCTGTAGGTGAGGAGAAGATATTCGAGTATTCTTCCACGACCTTATCTACTTGCTTCTGCTGTGTGGATAGGTTGGCCGCAGAGACCCTAGATGTGGCTGTGATATTTCGCTTATTCTAAGAGTGAATCATGAAGAAGACAAACTTCCCTGTCTAAGATATGACCTTCCTGTATTTCTTAGCAGAGATCAAGGAAATGGCACTAGGTGGGACTGCATCGGGTATCCTATACAATTTCTTGTTCAAAGTAATAATAACACTACGAGGCCTAGACTCATATACAGCATGACGTTTCCATAAATAAGGTTGGCCCAAAAGAACATCACAAACTTCAGTAGGAGCAACATCCCACAATACCTTGTCTTTGAAGGGCTTGATGCCGTACGACATTTGGCATTGTTGGCTGATGTGGAGATCGCTTCCTTGGCGGAGCCATCCAATGGTGTATAGTTGTGGGTGCGGCGTTGTTGGTAGGGCCAACCTCTTGATGACCTCTACTTAGATGAGATTCTTCTAGCTACTACTATCAACGATGAAGTGTAGCGGGGTGCCTTTTACCCACATCTGTGAATGGAAGAGGTGCTCTCCTTCTTCTGGCTCGTCTGGTTCACCAGGATGGAGCTTGATGGTAGCAACGGTGGCACTAGGTTCCACATCAATGATCCATATTCCCCTTTCTAGTTTTGGCTTAGATTCATAATCTGCATCTGATTCAGAGGCTTTCACTTTGGCCACCAGAAACTGCTTTGAGCGACAGTCAACAGTGTTATGCCAAGGGCTCTTATGGAAGTCTCACCACTTCCAGGTATCTTTATTTGTCTTTCTGGTGTCCGTCTTTGCTTGCAGCTTGGACTGGTTGTCCTAATACTGTTCATATTTTCTCTATCCTTTGTTCGGTGGGTTGGGACCACCCTTTCATGGCTTTTTTTGTGAGGGGTTTGATGAAATTATTAATACAACTGAGAGGGGGGGTTAATCAGTTGTATGTGAGCTTAAACAATTTTAAGTCTGTTAAAACATTATTAAACTTTCCTCATGTGGTCATCAACAATATACAGCATATGGACAGTAAAGGTAAAGAACAACAGTCACACATAAAGTATACACAGAGACAGTTTTTTCACGAGGAAACCCATAAAGGGAGAAAACATCTTCTTCTTCGAAATGATAGGTAGTCTTTTAAGTTCTGTACATCATCTATAATTGAGCACCAACTCAATGTGAGGCTGCAACCTCTGTTTTACTAGATGCAACTTGTTTGAGAGCACCAACTCTCTGGTTTCTCTAGCACCCACTAGAAGGAAGAACCAACTCCTTGAATATTCCAGCACCAACTAGATGGAAGCACCAAATGGATGGAAGCACCAACTTCCTGAATGTTCCAGCACCAACTGGATGGAAGCAGCAACTTCCCGTTACACAGGCTCCAACCTGTATAATAGAGAACACTTGTTCTCCCTAGCACCACCCTGCCACCCTGGTTTCTCTGGATACAACCAGATGGAAGCTACAACTTCCTGTGTTCAAGCACCCACTTGAACTTATGAGGACAATAGTCCTCCCGAGCACCTCCCAACCTCCCTGAAATATGAAAGGATAAATACATAGACAAGTTATGAAGATAAATCACTTCTTACCATTCTTTCTCTGTTCTGTAAATCTGATCTTCAACAAATTGTTCTGCAATTCTTCTCTTCCTCTGTCCGTTTAGCAGGTCTTCTCTGCATCACATTCTTCTGTCATTCTGCTTTTTTTCTGCTCTTTCTGTCATTCTTCTCTACTTCTGCTCTGCCTGTCATTCTGCTCTGCTTCTTCTCTACATTTCATCTCACTCTGTACATCTGTTAAAATTTCATACTACGCATCTTCTCATGTCTCCTTTCTTACTGTTTCGTTCTTTTTCATCCAGAACAACCAACCAAATTCCGTCTCTCATTTTCTTTTATACACACAACCTTGACGGTTCACCTTCACCTTCCAATAGGCAAACCAAGGACACTTATCTTAGCAACTGAAATGATAACTGATTCGCAATCAAGAATCTGTTTTGTTTAGCAGAATCGTAACTGATGAGTTACCTGTGTGTGAAGAAACAGTAACCCTTAGATCTCATTCAAGTCTTATCCGCACTGTAGGATGAATTTTATAAATCTTGCCTTTAATTCGAGTTTCGGCATTTCGGCATTCCTTTGCCCAAGTTTCTCGACACTTTCACATCGCGATCTCCGAAACTCCGAATTGGAGCTTATCTGGATTGACTCCTTCTCTTCCCATGACCAAGGTATGTGACCAAGTCTTTATTTGAAAGGCGCTTTTGCGATTTCGCATATCGTGAATTCATAATTCCTTATGTTCAATGTTCCTGTCACCTCCAAATCCCGATTTGCGAAATTCCATAATGAAATCAGATCAACGATCCAGATTATATCTAGATATGATGGTTCTTATTAAGTCAGGATATTACTCATTGTGATTTCGACACTCTGGACGATCGGTGTTTTCGTCAACTCGAATTCCCGATTCTCAACATTCAGTAAAGAAGTTGAATCAATGGTCCATATCACTTCTTGATCTGACGATTGTTGTTACATCGTGATTTTTCCTATCGCAATTTCATAAATGTTGCATAGTTTCTTCTGCCTCTCCATATCACGATTCGCGAAACTCTGATAAGAGATTAGATCAACGGTCCAGGTTGGATCTTGTCTTGACGGCTACGATTGAATCACAATATCGCATATCGCGAAATCGGGATCCTTGTTGCACTTGTTTCATTTCCTTTTGGAGTCGCGATTCGCGAAACTCTGACACGGAGTTAGATCAATGGTCTAGATTCATTCTTGATTCAATGGTTGCGATTGAATCGTGATATCACATATCGCGATTTCGGCATTCTTGTTCTCGAGTGTTTTTGTCATTTCAAAGTCCTGATCCCTGATACTCCATGAAGAAAATCAACGGTCCAGATCACTTCTTAACTTAACGACTGCGATTTAAATCGCGAATTCGCATATCGCGATTTCGGCATTCTTGTTGTCAAGTGTTTTTGTCACTTCAAAGTCCCAATCCCCGATACTCCGACATTGACTGGAATTAACGGTCCAGATCAAAGCTTGATCTAACGGCTCAGATTTCATCGTGATTTTTCATATTGCGATTACGCCCTCTTCTCCTTTCATTTTAAGGACCGTGCAAGTTCTCCTCGATCCAACGGTGGTTGGACCCTGCACTCGGATCTGACGGATGAGATCTGTCTCCCTCTTCAATGATCATAGATTCTTCTTCTCAAACTTTCGCTCATTCCCTGCCTTCGATCATTCACCTCTTTGAACTTATCTTCTGTTTGCCTATCAATTACAAACTTGTTGTTCTCATGTCATCTTCACTGTTTCCATCAATGACAAGCATTCACTGTCTGTTAATTGTCTGTTAAATATTTTCCAACAATATCCCCCTTTGGCATTGATGGCAACACAAGCACCCACATGTATTCAGATCTTCCAAGCACCCACATGTATTTAGATCTTCTCTCCTTCTCTTTTCTCCCCCTTTGACATCAATGTCAAAGAAGAAACATTCTTCCCCTGATCTGTTGCAAAAACATACTCCCCCTGTCGACTCTAAGCATCTTGGGAATACACCAGATATTCAATAAGTGCTCCCCCTGACTAGGTGAACAGATTAAACACCAGATATTATAACCCCCAACTTTTGATGAAGGTATCCAAAAGGGGTTGTTGCTAATGGTTTAGTAAAGATATCAGCAATCTATTCTTTGGAAGGAATATAATTCAGCTAAACAATTATGTTTGTAACTTGTTCTCGAAGAAAATGATACTTAATTGGAATATGCTTAGTCTTGGAATGAAGAACAGGATTCTTGGAGACACTAATGGCACTTGTATCAGTGTAAGTTACCTTCAGATCTGCAAGAGTTTATATCATCCATAAGATTTGTGTGCAGCAAGTAGCAGCAGCAATGTATTCTTCCTCTGTAGTGGATAATGAAATAGATCCTTGCTTCTTACTAATCCATGCAACCAATGAGTCACCCAGAAAAAATGCTCCTCCACTGGTGCTTTTTCTCTCATCAACACAGTTTGCCTAGTCTGCATCTGAATAAGCAGTTAACTGAAAATTTTGATTTCTAGGATACCACAGTCCATAAGTCATTGTTCCCTTCAAGTATTTAAATATTCTCTTGATAGCTACCAAATGACTTTGTCTAGGAGCAGACTGAAAATGACCTACCATTCCAACAGCTTGCATTATATCAGGACGGGAGGCTATGATGTACAGAAGACTACCTATCATAGAACGCTATGTTCTTTGATCAACATCGGTTGAGATATCATCTTTACTCAGCTTGCAACCAACCACCATAGGTGTGCTAACTATAGAAGAATCTTCCATCTGAAATTTCTTCAATATCTCTTTCAAATATTTTTCTTGAGAGATAAAAATTCCTGTAGAGCTTTGTTTTACTTGTAAGCCAAGAAAATATGACAGTTCTCCTATCATGGACATTTAAAATTCTGTTTGCATAGAGTTAGAAAACCACTGGACAGATGATTCATTAGTGCAGCCAAAAATAATATCATCTACATAAACCAAAACAACTAGTAAATTATCGCCTTCAGATTTAATGTAAAGGTTACTATCAACAATACCTTTCTTGAACCCTTTTTCTTGTAGAAATTTGTCCAGTCTATAATACCAAGCTCGTGGTGATTGTTTTAGTCCATATAAGGCCTTCTTCATCTTACAAACATAATTAGGGTTGTCTATCAAAGAGAATCCTTTAGGTTGCTCCATATATACTTCTTCCTCTAGATCTCCATTAAGAAATGATGACTTAACATCCATCTGATAAACTTTGAAATTCTTATGACAAGAATAAGCAAGAAACATTCTGATAGCTTCCAATCTTGCCACTGGTGCAAAAGTTTCATCAAAGTCCTGACCTTCAACTTGTGCATATCCTTTACAGACCAATCTAGCTTTATTTCTAACAACTTGTCCTTTTTCATTCATTTTATTCTTGAAAACCCATTTGGAACCTATTACATTCTTATCTTCAGGTCTAGGAACTAGCTCCCAAGTATTGTTCTTCTCAATTTGATCAAGCTCTTCATTCATTGCTCTAATCCAATTATCTTCCTGGCTAGCTTCCTCCAAATTTTTAGGTTTAGTCATCGACAAAAAGGCAACATGAGATTTTTCTGAGTTTTTAATCAATTTCCTCCTTGTTTGAACTCCTTCATTTATATCTCCAATTATCTGATTTTCAGGATGATTCTTTCTAA
>ML804820.1:151435-170672 GCA_009831015.1 Picea engelmannii
CCTGAATGTTCCAGCACCAACTGGATGGAAGCACCAACTTCCTGTTACACAGGCTCCAACCTGTATAACAGAGAACACTTGTTCTCTCTAGCACCACCCTGCCACCCTGGTTTCTCTGGATACAACTAGATGTAAGCTACAACTTCTTGTGTTCAAGCACCCACTTGAACTTATGAGGACAATAGTCCTCCCGAGCACCTCCCAACCTCCCTGAAATATGAAAGGATAAATACATAGACAAGTTATGCAGATAAATCACTTCTTACCATTCTTTCTCTGTTCTGTAAATCTGATCTTCAACAAATTGTTCTGCAATTCTTCTCTTCCTCTGTCTGTTTAGCAGGTTTTCTCTGCATCACATTCTTCTGTCATTCTGCTCTTTTTCTGCTCTTTCTGTCATTCTTCTCTACTTCTGCTTTGCCTTTCATTCTGCTCTGTTTCTGCTCTACATTTCATCTCACTCTGTACATCTGTTAAATTTTCATACTACGCATCTTCTCATGTCTCCTTTCTTACTGTTTCGTTCTTTTTCATTCATAACAACCAACCAAATTCCGTCTCTCTCATTTTCTTTTATACACACAACCTTGACGGTTCACCTTCACCTTCCAATAGGCAAACCAAGGACATCTGTCTTAGCAACTGAAATGATAACTGATTCGCAATCAAGAATCTGTTTTGTTTAGCAGAATCATAACTGATGAGTTACCTGTGTGTGAAGAAACAATAACCCTTATATCTCATTCAAGTCTTATCCGCACCGTAGGATGACTTTTATAAATCTTGCCTTTAATTCGAGTTTCGGCATTTCAGAATTCCTTTGCCCAAGTTTCTCGACACTTTCACATCGCGATCTTCGAAACTACGAATTAGAGCTTATCTGGACTAACTCCTTCTCTTCCCGTGACCAAGGGCTGTGACCAAGGCTTTATGTGAAAGGCGCTTTCGCGATTTCGTATATCGCGAATTCGTAATTCCTTATGTTCAATGTTCCTGTCACCTCCAAATCCCGATCTGCGAAATTCCATAATGAAATCAGATCAACGATCCAGATTATATCTAGATCTGATGGTTCATATTAAGTCAGGATATTACTCATCGTGATTTCGACACTATGGACGATCGGTGTTTTCGTCAACTCGAATTCTCGATTCTCGACATTCAGTAAAGAAGTCGAATCAATAGTCCAGATCACTTCTTGATCTGACGGTTGTTGTTACATCGTGATTTCACCTATCGCAATTTCGTAAATGTTGCATAGTTTCTTTTGCCTCTCCATATCGTGATTCGCGAAACTCCGATAAGAGATTAGATCAACGGTCCAGGTCAGATCTTGTCTTGATGGTTGCGATTGAATCAAAATATCGCATATCGCAAAATCGGGATCCTTGTTGCACTTGTTTCATTTCCTTTTGGAGTTGCGATTCGCGAAACTCCAACACAGAGTTAGATCAATGGTCTAGATTCATTCTCGATTCAATGGCTGCGATTGAATCGCGATATCGCATATCGTGATTTCGACATTCTTGTTGTCGAGTGTTTTTGTCATTTCAAAGTCCCGATCCCCGATACTCCATGAAGAAAATCAACGGTCCAGATCACTTCTTAACTTAACGGTTGCAATTTAAATCACGAATTCGCATATCGCGATTTCGACATTCTTGTTGTCAAGTGTTTTTGTCACTTCAAAGTCCCGATCCCCAATACTCCGACATTGACTGGAATTAACGGTCTAGATCAAATCTTGATCTGACGGCTCAGATTTCATCGCGATTTTTCATATTGCGATTACGCCCTCTTCTCCTTGCATTTTAAGGACCATGCAGGTTCTCCTCGATCCAATGGTTGTTGGACCCTGCGCTCGGATCTGACGACTGAGATCTGTCTCCCTCTTCAATGATCAGAGATTCTTCTTCTCAAACTTTCTCTCATTCGCTGCCTTCGATCATTCACCTCTCTGAACTTATCTTCTGTTTGCCTGTCAATTAAAAACTTGGTGTTCTCATGTCATCTTCACTGTTGCCATCAATGAAAAGCATTCGCTATCTATTAACTATCTGTTAAATATTTTCCAACAGGGTTCCCAGGCCCAAATTGTCCCATCTTTTTTTTGAGCCTCTGCTCGATTTTGACGGCATATCGGTAGGCCACGCCCAAGGATGAGATGTCCAGAAATTCCATTTCGGTCTGGATGTATCTATGCAGAGCACCACAATATGTGAGCACCAGATGTCGATATGAATCTTTGATACCCAACTTGGTGCATAAGGTATGGAAGATATTTGTGAAATCTGGCACTGCTTGGTCTCTTTCTTGCCGCAGTGTGGTCCATTTGGTATACAGGTCAACTTCTGACAGGGTAGTATTGTTCCTTAGTAACATCCCTGAAGGATTCCCAGGTGGCCGTGACTAAAAATAATGAGGTTTCCTCTGTTTCCTTTTTCTCACAGAAATTTTCCCACCAATCTTTGACATGGGGAACAACTTTGAGGAGCGCAAAAGTAATCTTTTCTTTATTCGAAAAGTTATGGACAAAAAAATACCCTTCTAGTAGATTCAATCACTTGTCTATAGCATCTGCGTCTATCTGACCTTCAAATATAGGAATATCGAAGTTTATTTGTACCTTGAAGGGGGCGGCGCCTCCGTTCGAAGAAGATGTGTCGCCTGTTGGTAGCCGCTAAAGGATTTGCGCGAAACTATCCAGCATCTCGTTCCTCTGTTGTGTGAGGGCTTCCTCAATCAATAGTTTGAAAGGATCTCCTGTCCTATCATATTTCTTTTCTCCTGCCATGGGAGGTCGCTTGGGTGTGCGAGAGCTTCTTTCCTCAAGAGAAACAAGCTCAAGACCCAACTCTTTGTACTCCGACCTCGTTGGGGACATGCATTAAGATGACAAGGAGCAGACCGCTCTGATACCACTGATCAAGATTTTATAAGCATAATGAAATGAATATAGATTATTAATAGGTGATTAACAAAAAATAACAGAGATACAGTAAAAGTGGTTTTCTATTCAATAACGAAATACATTGAATTTGTAAAATGCAGCGAAAACAAGCTTGTTGGAATGGTGGTGGCTTATCTCTGAGAAGAGATGTGATGGCAGCGTGCATTCACAAGAAGAAGGTTACAATGAGGCTCTGAAGGCATTTTTACAATAATCAAGAATTCCAAAAACCCTATACATCCAAAAACCTAACCCTAGGAGATGAAGCACCAAAAGTCATGTGGGCCCCATTTGGGTAAGTTAGTACATCAACTTCCCGGGGTCGTAACTTTTGCATACGATCTTTGTTTTAGGCGTGTGATAGCCTGTTGGAAAGGTATCGTCGAGGAGATTCATTTTTGGGTCTCAATTATTCCTTTGTCTATCATTGAGGATCTCGATCCCGAAAAACCTTCAATGAGGCCCTGGAAGTTAAAACTGCTAAAAATAGTAAATTGCCAAAATTGTCAGAAAATTGTTTTGAGCCAGTTGGAAAATGTGGGTGGCCATCAATATCCATCTAGATAAATTATATTCATAAAAGAAAATAAAATGGGTTACAAAGATGTTGGGTTATGACTTTGAAACTATCTACAAAAAAGAAAAACATAATGTTGTGTAAGATTCCATTTCAAGGAAAGAAGAAGAAACGTAAGGTTCACTATCTGTTATTTCTATTCAAAAATCTAATTAGGTGGAAGAAGCAAGGATAGAATGGAGGAAATATCAAGAGGTATGAAATATGATTCAACAACTACATGAGGACCCCATTTCAATAGATAATTTTGTATGGAAGACTGATTTTATATGGTATCATGATCGCCTATATTTATGTGAGAATTCCCAACTCAAACATAAGGTCCTTCTAGAATTGCACACTTCTCCTATAGGAGGACATTCAGAATTCTTGAAAACATACCATAGGATCAAGAGGATTTTTTATGGAAAGGTATTAAAACTTATGTTCAAAATTTTGTGTCTGAATGTTTGGTCTGGCAATAGAATAAAGGAGAGACAATCAAGACTCTGAGTGTCCTACAACCATTAACTATACCAAGTCAACACTGGGAAGAAGTTTCATTGGATTTTATTACAGGTTTACCCAAATCCAAAGGAAATGATTTCATCATGGTAATAGTAGATTTACTGACAAAGTATGCCCATTTTATCTCTCTCTCTCTCTCATCCTTTTAAATAAAGTACAATATCCACAACATTTATGGAAACATTTCAAAAGCTACATGGAGTCCCCAATATTATTATAAGCGACAAAGATCCAATTTTCACGAGAAATTTTTGGGCTGAATTATTTTCTTGTTTGGGTACTCAATTGGATCACAAATCATCTTACCACCCTCAATCCAATGGGAAAACTGAGATTCTGAATAAATGTCTAGAAGTATATCTTTGTTTCTTTGCATCATATATATAGACATAATGGGTCAAGTGGTTTCCCTTGGCGGGATGGTGGTACAACACATCCTTCCATACTTCATAAAAAATGTCCCCATTTCTAGAACTTTATGGATATCATCCTCCATCCATTACATCACCCTTGAAAGAGAATACAAAGGTTCAAGTAGTGGAGGACCACATAGGGAACCAACAAGAGGTCCTCAAACTATTGAAGAACAACTTGATTATGGAAAAAAATAGGATGGAACAACAAGAAAATAAACTCGTATTGAATGGGAATTTGAAGTGGTGGATTGGGTATTTCTGAGGATACAACCATAAAAAAAAATGTCCCTTAAGAAACAAAATAAGGACAATAAATTGGAACCCAAATATTATGCTCCTATAAGGTTTTGCAAAGGATTGGAAGTATGGATTACAAATTGGAGTTTCCTCCATCTTCATGTGTACATCCATTCTTCCATGTTTCTTTCTTAAATAAGTTCATCGAAAACAATATCCTAGTCCAAATTGTTTTACCAGAGATCAATGAAGAAGGGAAAATCATACTAGAGCTAGAAACAATCCTTGAAACAAGAATTAAACAGCTGGAAAATCGAGCAATTACATAGTACCTTGTCAAATGGAAGAACCTACTAGTGGAAGAGGTGACATGGGAAGATGAGTTATTTGTGCATAATCACCCATGTTTAGTAAAGTGTTTATCACAACACTTGTTTGAAGGGGAGGGGAATGTTAATCCATAAAAAATCCCATGTTTTGTATAAAACCCTTTATTAAGCCATATATATTCAATTATTACATTTATATTGTTATATGCATAGGTGATCCAGGTAGATGTCGGTGTCCACCCACCTATTCCAACTGGATCAAAACAATCTTATGGCAATTTACTATTTTTATCAGGTTTTCGGTTCTTAAACTTCCAGGACCATTTTGAGGATTAAAATGCAGTTCTTTTGAGATCAAGCACCACAATGATAGCCAAAGGCTCTAATTGATCCCCAAAAATGAATCTCCTCGATGATACCTTTCCAATGATCTATTGTTCTCCCCAAATGGAGATGGTATTCCAAAGTTATGACCCCAGGAAGTTCATACGCCAAACTACCCAAAACAGGGTCCACAAAATTGTTGGATTTTCATTTTCTGGGGTTAGGGTTTTGGATTCTCTTTATGTTAAAAAGGAATTTAGAGCCTCATTGTAAAAATCATATTCTTGTGAATGTGAGTAGTTGTCACATATCTTCTCAGAGATAAGCTGCCACCATTCTAGCGAGTCTTTCACTCTATATTTCTGTAGTTTTGTACATTTTGCTCATTAATAGAAATTGTGTATTACTGTATCTCTATGTTTATGGTTGCATCTATGATATATTTTTGTTATATTATTGGATATCAAAGATATATCTGTATATTTATTTATTATATCTCCTCTCTCATTTTGTGCCGAAAATAAGCTGGATCAGTAGGTCGGATAAAACCCTTCATTACGCCCTGTCATCATAATTGTACCCCTTTGTCTCCTATATATATATATATATATATATATATATATATATATATATATCAAGAAAACATAGTATTAAAATTATCTTATCTCATCTCATATTCTATTCTGAATTGGATATATTGTAAAAGGAGGTTTCCCCCTCGAAGTGGATTGTAATTCATTGAATTTTTATCATTTTTAAGGTATTGGATCATAACACCAAAACTACGATAATAAGGAGGGATCTGGACAATTTTAAGGTAGGATTTGAAACACATGATTTTAGGTGGTATTTTAAAGACACTCTCATCCACATATCCATCAACCTTCTAATTCCTTCCAATTCCTTCTGTTCCAAAATTGAGAAAGTACAATACACTAAAATGTGATTTATAATTTCTTCACTAACTTTAAATAGAGAGAATTTAATGGGGCCATGCCTTCTTCTCTTCTGCAAAACTTCCTAGGTAAGAGATTTTTTTTTATGGCTAGCCACATAAACATATGAGATTTTAAAGGGAACTTTTTTTTCCAAATGACTTTCAACCATCATTGTGGGTCAATCTCCTAGTCTGATTCAACCAAAGGCTTATATCATGTCTTTGGGGTATAGATCCCTCTTGTTGGATGTTTTACCAGAGAAAATCATCTTCAACATCCTTTAGCCTCACATGACTAGATCTCAAAAAAGCAATGTAGTTTTCCCATATTTACCCATCCCTTCACCTAAGACCAAGTATATTAGTTAATTTCCATTCTTGTCTTTACATAAAGGTAATATTAGGATCTTCCACCTTCCTTACATAAAACATACATTATTCACAAAGTACCTTAATAAGATGTTCTAGTAACTTGTAGCCTTTACCACTACTAACCCATGTGTCTTAAACAATTTGGACTATTTTTAAGCTAAAACAATTTTATTCTGTAGAATTTGGGAGAATTGTTTTTAGGAAAAATGGAAAATTACGAATATTGTTTTTGGAAAAATCATGGAAAATTTTCCCATTTGTGAAATTTAGCCCCTAAAATTTTCCCTGCATCCAAGTGTAAAGAAGGAAAGAGCAACAAAATGGCAGTGCCCCATGCATGAGAATACCACCTATTGTACTTCCTGACGGTGAAGTTCCACTTCTATGTTTGAGTTGAAGGATCAAGAATATGTTGTTGTTGTTGCCAAGATATGCAGATGAATTTCTAAATAAAAGTTGGTGCTAATCATTCGGCAAGTCTCTACATTTTCTAACCATAGATTGTCAAATTTACATAATAGTTCACTTTAGAGAATCAAGTATTTTTCTTATCATCTGAGTTCCTATGGGATTGGCATGTGAATGCAACTCTAATACTTCTTCAATTTTTTGAATTTCTCATGGATCACTACCATGAAGTGTTGAGATATGGATTAAATGCAGAGGAGAATCGATCTGATATCAAATGTTGTGTTTAAAGATACCATAGCATTGAAGAACAAGAACTCTCCATGAGAGTGAGAATAGATAACTCGATGATGATAGAAAGATCAGAGGATCATCTATAAATAGGTTTCGGTCTTGAACCAAACAAATAAGATCAGGTAAAGTTGGTTGCACCTATTCATAAAACATGAATGTGGGATCCTAAGTGGACATGGTCAGCCACCAATTTAGTCAGTTTTCGACCCAAAGAGTTGGTTGACCCACTCAACTCACAAGGTGAGTTTTACAATGGAACTACATGTTCCAAAACCCCCCCATAAACACATCTTGGAGGAAAAAAAATTATGCAACTTTACCCCCTGAATTTTTTCTGAATGCAAAATTTGATCACAAGATGGTATAAAAACACTCCTGAGGAAGTCTCATCACCATAAAAATTGATCAAGGAAAAAAGGGAAATCATCCATTGCAAATTGGTTTTAAAATATGTTGTTCAAACTTGGTCCCATTCGGTCAGTTAGCTAGATAACAAGACAACACTATCCAGTTGATGACTAGACAAGAAACAGACTAATATAATCAATCTCTGTCAATCCAACAGTCTCTTCCAAGATAGGTAGTCTTTATATCCAAACAATATTTGTATCAGTACAATAACCATAACTATAGCTCCCAAAAACATATTCCAACATGGTTCGATCGACCTTCACAAATCCAAGCAAATCAATTGGGTTTAAACATCAACAACTTTGATTATGCCCCCCCTTAAACATAACTGAGGGATCAAAGTATCAACAATAGATCTTTGTCAAAACAATAGTCGACTGACAATAGCTAGTCGAAACTCAGTTGAAAAATACATAGTCGAAAAAATTCCAATCGAATCTCATCTCCATTTGAGTCTCGGTCAACCAATATCCCAGTTGAACTCTATTCGATTGTCAATTTGGGTAGATCTTATGGTCGACCATTGCAAAGAAATCAATAATGAAGAGGGGTGTTGTACGACTATACAACCAATAAAACACAATGGTAGGAACTCCTCAAACATATGGTTAGATGCACCCATGATATATCATCAATACAACCACAGTCTATCCTCTTAGTTGGTATTGGTCCATGATTATTTCTTTCACGTCTCTTCTACAAAGATTTGAAATCATGATGGCCATTCTTTCGATTTCTATGGAGTGGATGACAAAAAGGCACATAGTTTTGTGTTGGATGATCAATAGATATAGGCTCAGGTTTTGGTGTAATCTTAAGACTAGAAAAACCTGATATATTAGCATTAGTGTCATAAAAAATAATATACTCATCTTCTGGCATGTTAGGGACAAGCATCTCATCAATCAGTTCAAGAGATTTCTATATTGGAAAATCAATCTGAACTCCACCTACAATGAACAAAACTTCCATGTTTGCAACAAGGGAAGGTGTAGGAAAGGAGGAAACAATACTATCATATCCAAGACCTATTCTTGGAGACTTTATCTTAGGAATAATAAGAGAAACAATACGCTGTGCATTCTTCCCAAATCCTCCTTCGGAATATCTCATCTTGATAAGCATTCGAGATCCTATACCTATAGTGTGTTTTTAAAAACTAGGAGAAACAACACAATCATTAGTTTTAAAACATAAATTAACAACATATTTCTTAAAGGGAGAATCATAGGGTGGAGAGGAAATGGGTGAGCCTAGAAACTCAACAACATCAACATCCTTCTTGCTAACAACTAGACTAGTAGCAATGGTGGAAGAGGAAATAGGTGATCCTGGTAGCTCAACAATATTCTTCTTAGCAATATTCTCAACATCATTTTGAGTATTTTGTAGTTGGCAAACTTTTTCTCCAAGGTTCTATTTACAATCCTGCAAGATCTGAAGAGTCTCATCCTTTTCAGTCAGCTGCAAAAATATGGCATCATAATATTCCTTCAATTCCTAATATTTTTAAAACAATCAGTTGTTATCTTCTTTAAGAGGAGAAACTTCTTCATGAATAACATAAACAGAATCCTGTGGGTGGGAAACCTCAAGAGTTAGTTGGGAATTGTTTTCCATCAACTAGCTGACATATGTGCTCAATGTTGTATGAGGAATAGATTTCACCTCTTCCTCCAAGTCTTAAAGAAGGTCAAACTTGTCCTAAAATTCGTCTTCAAGAGTCTGGAAAAATATTTCCATAGTGTTCCCCATGAAAATAACCCTCTTGCAATGTTCAATCACAATAGTATGGAACACGTTTTCTGTAGTCTTTAACTGATTTTTCAGTTCTACATTTTTTTTCTTCAAGGTAGTATTTTCATGAGAAAGTATTTTCACTTCCTTCATGAGATCATCGACATGATTGGTTTTATTGCCAAAATCATCCACCAAATCTTGAAAAATGGTTTCCATTTTCTATTCTAGGTCAAAACATTTCCTAGATTTTTCATCAAACCACTGCAAATGGTTTATTTGAAAGAGGGAAGCCTCATATTCTAGCTGGGTATGGGTTGTATTCAGTTCATTTTTTAATCGTTGATTCTTATTCTACAACTATGCAACATCATTCTTCAGGTCAATGACCTCTGCATGAAGTCGGTTGTGAGATTATTCTAAGGAAATGGCCTTCTTCTCACAAATCTCCTGCAGTTTCTAAAGAACCAGAATTTCATCATTGTCCAACATGCCCATGGTCAATGGAGGGAAAGATTCATGCACTAAATATATAAAAAATGTGGACACGAAGTCAACCACAAAAATAAGACTAGTGACGTACACCAAGTCAGTTCTCGGTTATATTACTTTAATAAATAATTGGTCTCTTACATATGGAATTCCAAAGGTCGAGCAATCATGAGAGTACGTCCATGGATTGGGTCAATCAATCCACCAAACACTTGGTCAAAGGATGCCAAGGTTGATGGTGAGTCGAGTGAACTTTTGACCATCTATTTCAAGGATTCACTAGTAATCAAGAATGGCCGAGTTGAGGCTAAGTCGAGCATCCACTCACTAGTATAGGGTATCCACAAAGCTGGGATCGATTGTATCTGATGAACCAATACTCAGTCGAGTCAAATGAAGTTCAATTATGCAATTGTTCTTCGAGTTTGAGGTTTTTTTTATCACGCCAAATCCATGTCGAGTCGACTAATATCCATGGAACGAGTCAACCCTGTTGGAGCCTCCTTGATTGATAGTATCCAACAACACATGCACCAGTTGGGTAAAAGAGAATAGTCAAATCCTCGAATAGGTCTTCTTCCACTCTAGTTGACGGTGGGTCGAGGGAGTCTGAATTGATTTCAAAAAGATAAAATTATTAAGAGTGACATAAATTTGAATCTCCACAAAACGAGTTCTCAGTTGATGCTCAAGAAGATTTGATAGTCGAAAGGTTGTGATAACCCGATCAATAATTGAGAGAATGGAGCCAACAAAATCTGATGAAATGAGCCACCACTAGATTGATCTATTTCCATGCATTCAAAAAAATTAGGGAATAACCTATAACACCTAGAAAAATCAAGGGTTTCCATGGATCATTAACCCATTACTTGTAATAGAATTCTCAACAAAAAAATATTGGTAGTGAGTCTTCAGTTTCAAACAACCCATCACTGGAAAAAAAAAAAATAGATCACAGCTTCAGCTCTATCTCAATCCCATTCCTTTCTCTTTGAACCTGATATCAAAACCAACAACTATGATACCATGTTGAAACAGGGATTAAATGTAGAGGAGAATGGATATGAGATCATAGGTGATGTCTAAAGACACCGTAGCCCTGAAGCATGAGAATGCTCCATGAGAGTGAGAATATATATGATGATGATGATGATCATGATGATAGAACGATCATGGGAACATCTATAAATAGGTTTTTGTCATGGAGCAAACCAATAAGATCGGGTAAATTTGGTTGCACATGTCCATAAAACGTGGATCTGGGATCCTATTATAGCATATTTTTCCACACTCCATGCATCTTGCTTGGATGACCTTCTATTTCCCTCCGCATACTTTATTTACCCCTTTTGTTTATCACTCCAGAGCTAAAAAGACACATTTTTTTCCATGTATGCAACCTCCCAATTATACATCTCTCATATGTATGTGGGATACTCCATTACAACCCACATACATCAGGTTTGGTGCTCCAAAAATAAAAAATGTGTCGGGTTTACATGCCATGTCACTAGATCCATGATCCTTGACCTTCCATATACTGGAAATGCTCTGACTCAACCCTTCAATTCCATTTGGAGGATAGAAATTGAGCCATATCCAAGACTTGAAGAGAATTATCATCATCATATTGTGAGAAACGATACTCTAGAGAAATTTCACCTCAATTGAGTCTGCATCCCTTTGTCTTTGAAAGTATGAACTTCTTGTGTTCATCCCCCAAACTCTTTTTATATTGTGATGGAGAACTTCATTGACTCCTATGTGTGATCTTGCCTTTGTGGAGGATTGAAGTGGTGGAGGCCTAGCTGGAGGGACTTAGTTTCTTGGTTCCGATATGTGTCATTATAGAACTTTGTCTCCTATGTATTTCTCTTGATTATATTAATAGAAATATTATTTTCTTGTCCAATTGATATCTTGCAAATATTTGTATTTCTTTCCATGGGTGTATATGTTATGCATGTTGTTGGATTATGTTGATTTATATGCTAACATTATATATCATTACCACATGCTTGTGTATCTTGGTTGTTGAAGACAAGTTGCAGGTATAAATATTTGGGTCATGTGCTCAACAATGGTCTTCTTCAGACATCCAGAGGAGGTAGGATTCTAGCCTTCTCTTGTTAGCATTTCATTTATATAATATAGTTGAGATTAGAGTTGATTTCTGGGTGTCGTTTCATCTTTTGTGGTTTTCCCCTAGCCATAGTGTTGGATATATGGGCTGACCCGAGTTTTACCTTATTTATCCAACAACCCCTTTCACCATCAACCCTTCTAGCAAACCATAAGGCTACACTATGCACAGAGTGCACAACACAGTCTCACCTGAGATGGCTTATGGGTGACTGCAAGATCCATATGTCTGCATTCATGGAAGGGATTGGGGATGTTCTTTTACTTCTTCTTCTACTTTAACATGCATTATACCATGACATTCATCATATTGCCTACTTTATCCATTCAATGACATACATTCTGCATAATTATACTAGTGCGCATTGTAAATAAGACCATTCATTCATCTAACCATTTATCCATAATTGTAGAAACAAAAAAAATCATTCAAACACATTGCAACACATGTTTTTACTATGGCTCACCCCCCTAGGCTACATGCAAAAATATCTTTTGTTGTACTTATTATTCTTCATTAAAAAAACATTGTGCACATTACATCATAGGGTTTAAGAATGGTGAGGTTGACCAACGTCGCACCGAGCTCCACATCTTGCAACCTAACCCTCATTTACATCTCAAATATGACTCCATCCAAGATTTGGAACTCTCAAAAAAATAAATACTTCGACTCAAAACTCAAAATGATGTTCTGAAAACTAAGTTCTTCACCATAAAAAAAAGGACACCTCAATCGACCTCATACATATTCTATTTATACTACAAAATGGGTAAAAAATCCCTTACATTATGACTCAAAAACCCTAATCCTAAGTGGACTCAACTTTTCCACCTTCCAACATCCTTTTGCGTAGTTGGTATTCATCCTTGCTTTAACTCTACGTTGATCTTCCTTCTTTCTCAGCATGCTGCTTCCTTTTCCCTTCTATTTCATTTTTCTTCCTTCTTTTTTGACAAATGATGCTTTCTTTGGTCCATTCTACCTCGCTTACTGCACTTAAATCCCAAAATTGCCTGCTCCAACATGCCCCCAACACTAACTTGTGGCTCATCCTGAGCCACTCAAGAAATGTGTTCCCTCTGTACTAATTTCTCCAACTCCTGCAAGTTTTTTGCTAGTTCATCCACTTGCTTCCTGGCCTGCACACTTTTCTTGGCTAAGGTCTCTACAACCTGTGTTGTAACGTGCTCCTTCAACACTTGTATGATTTTTGAATGAACATGTTACAACTTTCCTTTTGTTGTCTCTAGATATGATATCATATTTTATGCTTGCTCTTGTAGATGATCCAACTGATCTTGTCATTCTTGCTTCTCCTCTTGTGCGGCCTTTACTTTTGCTTGCAAGTTTTTCATCTCCTGCGTGCTCTTAAGTCTATTTGAGATGCTCATTGTCTTTTTTAGTTGCTTCAAATCTTGGATTGTTGTGTCCAAATTTTCTTCTTTTTGATCCAACTGTTGGACCCCTTCATCTTCTTCTAGGCTTGTCCAAACTTGGGCGGTCATCTCATAAAATTCTACAATTTTCTTAACTTTTAGTGCAATCTTCTATGTTTGTTTTGTGGCCTGCTGCCCCCTTTCAGTTATGACCTCTGGCGGGGTAGTTGGTGTCATTTTTTCCACCAATTCTCTTATATCCTTCTTGTACTCATCCATTTTCTACGTTATCTTATGTAGTTTTTTTTCTGGATTGATTTCTCCTGCTAGTGCGCTTTCCAGAATTGTTTGAAATACTTCCTCAAGTCTTTTCTCTAGTTTATCCTCACGGGATGAGATAATTTGTGGTTCTTTCCACATGCCCACTTTGATTTGTACACAAATCGAGCCTTGAATAATTCAAGTGAATAAGCACCTAAATACAAGTGAAGAATTCCCTAAATCCAAGAGAAGAAGCCCCTAAAGTAAAGGAAAGAAGCCCCTAAGGTCGACCATCCTTAAGGAACAGGTGTGACCCAAAAGTTGTAACTCTTGGTCGCACCCCCTGATGTGGAGAAGATTCATATAAATAAGAGGAGCCTCATCTAGCATTTTCATCACACCAATTCAACCTAGAAAAGGAAAAGGATCGAATTTCATCCTAGAGGAGAAAATTTCCAAGGGAAGATGAAGTGAAGAAGGGAAAAATTCCAAGGGAAGATGAAGTCTTGTGATGATTTGTTCTAGGGTTTTCTTTGAGGTCATCTTGTAATTTTCTATATAACTTATTTTATAGAATGATTTATATAGTGAAACTTGGTGGTGTTTCAGAAGAGATAAAGAATAATCGTGGGTACAAATTTCAGGTCTTGAATCATTATAAGTATGGATTTATACTCATTGGAAGTTGAGGTTTTTAAAACTAGGGTTTTCTTCTTCAAAACAAGTCATCTTGCCATTTTTGCTATAACATTTTTTTGGGGAATATTAAAGGATCTAAAATTGGAGTAATTTTAGAGAAAATATCAAATAAATTTAGGTATAAGTTTCAGATCTTGATTCAATACATCTATGGAGTTATAATTGTTGGAAGTTAGGGTTTGTGACTAATCCATAAACTAGTCCCAAACAGGTGTTCGCAATAAAACGATTATATATGAATCTTGGTAGGTCCAAATTGAATTTTACTTGTTGGATTATAAGGATAAAAGATACTAATGTCCAAGGTCCAAGTTTCAGGATAAAAATGGAAAATTGAGCTCATGGCGAATCTTACAATTTTGCATATTTGAGGTATAGTTTTGAGCAGTTTTGTATGCAGATTTAAGAAGTGATTTTTGGATTGTATTTGAAGGTTGATTTCATCCTGTATCATGATTTAAAATATTCCAAGGGGATTGGTGTCTCCTTTCATTGGGTTTTGGAGAAATCAGGGAGTGGATGCTTCCTTCAAGTTGGTGCTTGTAAAATCTTGAAACTACTTAAAAGTTTTTGTGGTTTTCTCTCAGTTGGGTTTCCATGTAAAAATATGTGTGAAAAATGTATGAGTTTATGTGGTGATGAATGACATGATTAATGGTTAATTTTTATGTAGTTCTTAACGGTTAAAATTGTTGAAATAACTCTATAATCATTCACAAACCCCCTCTCAATATTCTTGAATATTATAACAATTGGAATCAGAGCGGGTTCCTTCAAGAACATTATGACCACTAGAAGGAAGATCATGGATAAGAAATGAGAATTTACCAAAAATGGAACACCATTATTTGATGGGAAAAATTATTATTTTTGGAGAATAAGAATGAGAGAATTTTTGTAGGCACATGGATTTGATGTTTGAAAAGTTGCATTGAATGGATACACTGCACCAACTTCTCCCCTGTTATCTCTCTGTAATTTTCTTGGTTGAAGAGGAAATAGGCAGAGGAGTAACCTCAAACCAACTTGGAGTCAGAAGCTAGCCCTTCCAACTAGAGAGGGCTCTCTCTCTTCAAATCAATCACTCAAAGGATTGATTAAGCTTAACTCAAAGGATAGATCTTTAGGATAAAATGATTTTATACGGTTGGTGGCAATACGAGTGGAAAATATATTGGGCTATGGAGTCACCAAAGTCAAGAGTCAATAAAATCTTGCTGGATACTTGGTAGGTTTAATAAAAGACTGAATAGAGGCAAGATAGAAAGTAATATTCTAAGACAAAATAGATATATGGTAGACAAAAGATTACAGAGAAAAAAATAATCCTTCAAGGCATCTAACAAGGATGAATCTCAATGGAATTATAGAAGAAATACAACTCAAACTAAATGCAACAAAGTATCTGGTAAACATGAGTTATGATACATACACTTCACATCAACATAGAGAAGAAACCATACAATATCGATTATAAAACATGAAATCAAAAAACTGAGGAATCACATGCATAAAATATCACAATTGCATGTATCTCTGTGGTCAAAACTCAAGAACTTCTGATCCAACAATTTTTTCATTAACAACAAGAAAAATTATAATATGTTCAATAATATTCCTATACATACTTTCCAACCCTTTAGTTCTCATGGATTCCTGAATATATACAAAACATATTTCTATAGTATCAAATTCAAATCCAACTATGATCCTACAACCGTGCTAATAGTTGCACATAATCAACATGAGATATTTAACGAACTGCTAAAAATAAGGAGTTGGCCTGGACTCATTAAATTTAACTATAACAACTTTGATATGATAATAAATGAAACCCAAAATAGTGATTTCCACTCCCTTTGTCTGTTGGATATGATCTGGCACACTTGTCGAATCATTCAAGCTGAGTTGTAGGTGTTCTGGAAATTATTTCACTGTTACACAACAAGTTTGTCGCGCACTCACCACCTACAGAAAGAATGTAGTAGAGTTTGCAAAGAAATAAGTGGTCTATCATATCATGTTCACTTTATATCTTTGACTAACAGTTGACTCTATCTGAGGGCATAACCTTTTGCAAAAAAGGAGTCAAAATAGAAAAAATAACAAAATGTGTCAAAAATGTCTCACTGGTTCAGTTCTCTACTGCTTTCCCTTTATTCCTTGTTTTGGAACCAGTTGGAGTTGATAGTGTTGACCTTTCCCCTATCACAGAGGTATCTTTCCCGAAATCCCCTTCTAGAGACTTCTTCTTCAATTCTCTATTTTCATGTTGCAACTGTACTATGACAGAGTGAGCCGTCTTCAACTGTTTTTGCAACTCAATAATTGAGGCGTCTCTATCATCTGAGAGGGTTTTTTGTATGAAGGTTTCTAGAATCTTGCTAATTTACTTTGATGTATGTATAACATGCATTCTCTTTTCTGTAGACTTGGTAAGTGGTTTTCTAGGAGAATCGATCACTTCTAGAGAGAATTGGAGTTTCTTCTATTTCTTTTTATCCCACTGACTTGCTAAAGTTTCTTTAGTTTCTTTGTCCTTTTCTTAACATAACTCTTAGGAATTGACGTTGTGGTTCTTTCTACTGATGAGGATATATTTCTTACACTTTTTGAGTTTATTAGGGAATCTTTTGCTATGCTTGATGAATTTAGAAAAGACTCCTAGTCTTGATTTTCCTTTCCGAGTTCTTCTAATATTAACAATTTTATCAAAGAAAAATGGAAGAGGCTAGCATCTCCTTGATCTTTCCTTAGTTTTACTCTATAACCAATCCTTCCGATACTTATGAAAAGGTAATATGGTAGATTCAATGGATTCTTACCAGTGAAGTGCATTAAGATCCTGATATGGTATTGGTAAACTCTATTAAATATCCCTTCACATGTAAAAAACATCTGGAAAACCCACAACAAATCATTATGACTGTCCAATAAAAACTCTTTGGGAATGGTAGCTTTGAATTTAGTATTTCTAAATTCAATCTTCAGAAAATCATGATGGTGAGATATATCTAACTGCATCCCTTTAAACCATTGTTCTCCATGAGCAGGGATTTTTGTTACAGCAACAATGTTATTTTTAGAAACCTGCAACTAGAGGTCACCCACCTTAGTCTTAGTGCCATGAAAATTTTATGCAAACTCCCTCGCCACTTGTTTGTTGTACCCTTGATATTTTTCAAAAAAAATGATGCAACCCACTTGTTGAAAGGATGCTTTGATTGTTGGGTCTGCGTTTATGATCTAAAAATAAAGAAGACTTGTATTCTTGAAAATATTTGCAAGTAAAATTTATGTGTTAAAAGAAAATGGATCAACTTTGCAACACATCATTAATAGGATTTAATCATTCAAGATGAATATAAATAGTAGCATAATCAATGAACATAAAAACACATAACACAACAAATGATAAAGGAGTTCACTCCTCTCTTGGGCTACATCTCCTGGTCCAACTTCCAATGGATCATTTGTATTATTTTCTCAAAGTTCTAAAAAATGTGCTTTACAATGCTCAAACTACCAAATAGACTGCTCCAATGGCTTCAGAATGTCCAAAAACCCCTAGCTGCGCTTTTTCGGCACCTCGTTTGGCCAAAAAATTAAGAAGATAGGCTTCCTTGAAGTCTCCCCTTCAAGCTTGTTGTCTCTGCATCTACAAAATGCACCTCCTCTGGCTCAACCTAGCCCACATGCAATTTAAATCTTAAAAACTTGGAACTGGGTGCAACCGCACAACTGGTCCAAACTGGCGAACCGTTACGTGTTGGCCCTAACTACCAAGGCCCGTGGGGACATGGCAGTCATATGACCGTGCGCCAACACAACGGGGCTCAATGTTTAAACAACCGTTGGAACCGTATGTCGAACCCGCACACATTGGTATAGTGGTCACATGATATGCCAAATCACATGCATATAACAAATGGTTATAATATATGGTTACGGTGGTAACCACCGTAGAGCTGGTCACATATAATATAACACATGACCATGGGTCGGGGCTTAGCCCCGACCGGACCCACGCCCAAATGCACATTATAACAATGTTAAATATAATATTTGGAACATATATGACAAGGAACATGCGTGGGCGTGCCGGTTGGGCGACCTTTCCCAAAGCTTTACCCTACCCCCGGAGGTCACGGGGCCGACTCCTGCTAAGTGTAAAGGTTTTAACCAACAATCAAGTGACACATGGCGGCCTTCGATCGGGCCATGTGTCGCATCCCCATTCGCTGCCAATAAAACACGTCATATGCCATCTGTCGAATAAATGTTTGTCACATCAGCGTACGACCTGCCACGCCATCCGTATGGTCTGCCACGTCATCATCCGTACAGACTGTACAGACTGTACAGTCAACATCCCTTTTTTGCCTGTTTTCCATTTTGAACAAAACGTGATATGTCTCACTCCCAACATCCATTTGAACCCAAATGATTTGTGTTGGGTTCACAACGACGAGGCCTACGCACTCGTCCGATTTGAAGTGATTCCGATCACTTTGAATTTTTGAGCAAAATTTGATCCCCTGATCACACCTCCCCATTGGGAAGCTTTTGGACCTCCAAAAGATTGTATTCAGTCTATGTGAAGATGAGGGTATAGTTCCCTCACCCTTCCAACTTCAATCCACTTGGCTTTGCTTGGATTTGTACCTTTAAGACCAACCCGAAGATACTCCACATTTCCTCGTTTTGAAGTTCTCATTCTCCTGTCAAGAATGGTGTCTTCATGCAGTTCTGTAAGATATT
>ML804820.1:190023-207080 GCA_009831015.1 Picea engelmannii
GCATTTTCCTTCATGTCCAAATACCTTTATCAATCTTGCCGTCCAAAACCAATGACTAGGGTTGACATCAATGACAACAATCAATCTTCCAACAATACTCAGAGAAATTTTCAAGCAAATCCAAGACCAAATTTCTATAGGTTCTCATTCTAGGATGCTTAGTTTGATATGTGCCTTCAATTTGGTTGATTATGAGCTTATAATCTCCATGCACAAATATATTCTTAGCCTTTAAATCCTTCAAAACACACAATCCTAAAATGATATCTTCATATTCAGCCATATTATTTGTGCAATCAAAAGCCAATTTATAAGAACATGGTTTTGAAGTAGTATCAGGAGAAATGATCCAAATACCAACTCATGCTCCCTCTTTGTTGATTTCTTCATCAAAATCCATGTTCCACACACCTTCATCTTCTTTATTGTTTTTCTCTGAAATTGATCCTTTTTTCTGATCTTTTGAAACAATATGCTCATCTTATTCAAAACATAAATCATTATAGAATATAGAAGATCCAATGTTAGTCTCAATTGAGTAAATAGGATGATTGTTGGGTTTGTATTTTCTTCTCACCATGTATTTCAAATGAACCTCTCGATATAACCTTTTGTCCTGACCAAAGACTGGCACTGTGGCATAAGATATGTCCATTTGTAAGGTACCCTTGATTTTAGCAGTCCATGATCTTCATAGTAGCATTCCAAATTTAGGAGGAATGTCTGCAATGAATACATCCATTATCATAGTTTTTGATGGGATCTGAGCTAAAGTTATGACAATATCTTTGATTAAACCTTCACATTTCACCTTCCTTGAATCAAAAGAAAACAGATCTTTGTATGGCCTAGTGATATCAAAAAACAACTCTTCCATGATCACCTTTGGCATGAGATTGTGAGATGCTCCTGAATCTAACATTGCATTATGAAGAGTTACATTATGGATATTTAGACTGACATAGAAAGGAGGCACATCATCATCATTTCCAATTTCCTCAACCTGGGGACCAAATAAAATAACGGGATGGTCATATTGTAAATTAAGGGTGTCTGAAGTCTGTTCCATTTTAAGCATCTTTACAATATGACTTTTGTATTCCATATTTCTGATCTACTCATTGAAAGGTATATAAATCTTAATTTTTTCCATTTCATTTTCAAAATTAAAGGAGGGTTGAGATTTTTCTACTTCCTTTAGAATTTTTTCTCTCCTTACCTCTGGAACATCCCTAGGAGGATCTTCTTTCTGTTTGGGTGGATATTCTTTCTGTTTGTATTTATTTGATGTATCCTTCTTTGGAAAAATTATTTCTTGATGACTAAAAGAGGGTTTGTCAGCTCTAGAATCTTTTGGAGCAATAGCTGCAATTTTCTTATTCCTGAGGTTATATTGTTTTTGGAATTCCATGATGGAATTCTAATATCCTTTCCTGTAATAATATTTCTCCTTTAATTATTCATCTTGCATAAACATGTCATGTTCTTCTTTAGTTAAGTAGACTTGCGACCCTTCTAGGCCAAAACAATGAATATCGTTAGGAGGTTCCTCAAACAAATCTGCAGCATAATTATTTTGGAAAGGAGGTCTAAATGGATGATCATCGGGAATACTTTGTTCTCTCTATCTTATTTGAGGAATTGGAGGTCTCCTAAATTTTTTATTTCTGGCTTGAAGGTCATAGGGCTTATCATCCAATGAAAATTTTTCTACCAATTTCTCCATAGTCTTTACCATTAAATCAATTTTTTCATCTGAACCTTGAGAAGTAGAGGGTAGTGTTTCGTCTTTGTCTTTCTTTCTATCAACTTCTATTTGGAGCTTAATATTCCCCGATACAACTAAATTCACTTCCACTTCGATTGCATCATTCATCATATCTGTCAAAGAAGCAGACCTTATTTATCTTAGTAACAAGGAAAATTCACTCTCAAATGCATTAACATAATGGAGTTGAGTAGCTCCCGAGGGAGGTTTTGCTTGATCAGGAATGGAGTTATAGACCTTCATAAATCTACTGGAAAAATATTGTACTATCTTAGTAGGGAGTCTCTTTAAATGGTTGTATTGTGTTAATAACTACAAAGGGTTTTTCTTACTTCCCCATCTCCCAAGAAAAAGAGTTTCAAAATTTTCAAAGTTAGGAATGTTATTCATAGGGAGAGATTTAAACCATTTCCTAACTACTCCTGAAAACGTTTGTGAAAATAACCTCGTCTTAACATCTTCATCATCTACTTCTTCGATATCTATGAAACCAATGAACCTATCTACATGTTGTTGGGTTGTTACATCCCCTTTTGCATCAAACTTCTTGATTCTCTATGCATAATTTTGTGGTAGAGCATGAAGTGCATCATGGAGGAATAATGGGGAAAATCTTGCTTCCATGACTTTAGGAGGAGTTTGACATGACTGTATGATCTAACTGGGAATTACTATAACTTGGATAGGAACAACAAGAACAAAGGTTTGAAATTTCGTTTCATCAAATTTTGTTTCAGTCAAATCAAATTCCGACTTGGATCTAAACAAGGACTGCTCAAATTTAATATCAAATTTAAGGTCATCAATGATTTCTATTCCACCTTTAGGAAATGAAAAAATTCTATCTAGAAAAATACCCGATTGTGTTGTTTTTTTGTTAATTTTGCGCAGAATTCCTTCTGGCTTGTCAATGGCTTATGGAGGATCTGGATCTCAATGATGCCTTGTGTATTTTATTTGGGTATCTAGGATTTTGTAACAAACTTTATCTTCAACAACTGATCTTCAAATTTGGAGTCGCTAGAGTGAAAATTCACCCAAATTTGTATCCAGTTCACTGTCACTCTCAGGAACTAGTTTTAGATTTTTTTGTCGTTTTCCCAGGGAAAAGTTTACCTTATGTCCTAGACAATGATGCCAAAATGTTATCTCTCTGTAATTTCCTTGGATGAAGATGAAATAGGCACAGGAGTAGCCTCAAACCAACTTGGAGCTGGAAGCTAGCCCTTCCAACTAGAAAGAGCTCTCTCTCTTCAAATCAATCACTCAAAGGATTGATTTGGTTTAACTAAAAGGGTAGATCTCTAGGATAAAATGATTTTATAGGGTTAGTGGCAATATGGGCAGAAAATATATTGGGCTATGGAGTCACCAAAGTCAAGAGTCAATAAAATATTGTTGGATACTTGGCAGGTTTAAGAAAATATGGAATAGAGGCAAGATAGAAAATAATATTCTAAGCCAAAATAGATATATGGTAGACAACAGATTAAAGAGAAAATAATAATCCTTCAAGGCATCTAACAAGGATGAATCTCAAAGGAATTATAGCAGAAATAGAACTTGAACTACATGCAACAAAGCATCTGACAAATATGAGTTATGATACATACACTTCACATCAACATAGAGAAGAAACCATAAAATATTGAGTATAAAACATGAAAGAAAAAAATTGAGGAATCACATGCATAAAATATCACAATCGCATGTATCTCTGTGGTCAAAACTCAAGGACTTTTGATCCAACATTTTTTTCATTAACAACAAGAAAAATTATAATATGTTCAATAATATTCCTATACACACTGTCCAACCCTTTAGTTCTTATGGCTTCCTAAATATATACAAAACATATGTCTATAGTATCAAATTCGGATCCAACTATGATCCTACAACCGTGCTAACAGTTGCACATAATCAACATGAGATATTTAATGAACTGCTAAAAGTAAGGAGTCGAATTGGACTCATTAAATTTAACTGTAATGAATTCTATATGATAATAAATGAAATCCAAAATCGTTATCTCCACTCTTGATGTCTATTGGAGATGATTTGACACACTTGTCGAATCATTCAAGTTGAGTTGTAGGTGTTCTACAAATTTTGTCATTGTTGCGCAACACATTTTCTGTGCAATCACCACCTACAGGAAGAATGCAGTAGATTTTGCGTAGCAACAAGTGGTTTGTCATATAGTGTTCACTTTCGATCCTTGACTGATAGTTAACGCTTCCTGAGGGTGTAACCTTTTGCAAAAAATGAGTCAAAATAGAAAAAATGACAAAATGTGTCAAAAAAGTCTCAGTGGTTCAGTTCTCTGTTGCTTTCCCTTTACTCCTTGTTTTGGAACCAGTTGGAGTTGATAGTTGTGACCTTTCCCTTATCACAGAGGTATCTTTCCTGAAAACCCCTTCTAGAGTCTTCTTCTTCAATTCTCTATTTTCATGTTGCAACTGTGTCATGATAGAGTGGGCCTTCTTCAACTATTTTTGAAACTCAATAATTGAGGTGTCTCTATCATCTGAGAGGGTTGGTTGTATGAAGGTTTCTGGAATCTCGCTAATTTCCTGTGATGTATGTATAACAAACATTCTCTTTGTTGTAGACTTGATAAGTGGTTTTCTAGGAGCTTCGATCACTTCTAGAGAGAATTGGAGTTTCTTCCCTTTCTTTTTAGCCCATTGGCTTGGTATAGGTTCTTAAGTTTCTTTTGTCCTTTTCTTAACATAACTCTTATAAATTGACATTACGGTTCTTTCTACTGATGAGGGCATATTTCTTGAACTTTGTGGGATGCTTAGGGAATCTATTTCTATGCTTGATGAATTTAGAAAAGACCCCCAGTTTCAATTTTCCTTTGTGAGTTCTTCTAATATTAATAATTTGGTCAAAGAAAAATGGAAGAGGCTAGCATCTCCTTTCTCTTTCCTTAGTTGTACTTTGTCATCCATCCTTCCTAGACTTCTCAAAAAGTAATATGGTAGATTCAATGGCTTCTTACCAGTGAAGTGCATTAAGAGCCTGATATGGTATTGGTAAACTCTATTAAATCTCCCTTCACATGTAAAAAACCTCTGGATAACACACCACAAATCACTATGACTATCCAATAAAAAATATCTAGGCATGGTAGCTCCAAATTTAGTATTTCTAAATTTAGGATTCATAAAATCATGATGGTGAGATAGATGTAATTGCATCCCTTTGAACCATTGTTCTCCATGAGTAGGGATTTATGTTGTGTTAGCACTCTGTAAATTTGTTTGGCTGATAAAACAAATGATAGAGGTAACCTACAAACCAATTTTAGAGCTCAGTACTAGCATGCTCAACTCAAAGAGGGCTCTCACATGTCACTTGGTGTTTCTTTGACAATCAATGGATAGGTTTTGTTGTTTTGGGTTTTTATTTATTATAAATTTGCTGGCAAGGAAGGGGAGGGACACTTAGGGCTATGGAGTCAAAATTCTAAAAATGAATGGAAACACTGACTGGTCAGTAGATCTCTCCAGAGGATAAAGGCTAAATGAGGCCATAAATCTGAGTTATAATTTGTAAATTTGCAGAGTGTAGGAATAAAGGAAAACAAATAACTGCATCAAAGAATTAAATAAATTAATTTTGAATTATTTAGGAAGAACTTAACACAGTTTAAATTGCTTCAGCCGAGAGGATCACAAGATGAATTATGGGCCTTTGAATATCCAATTTAAACAAAAGACAATGAAAATGAAATCAAAAATACGGGAAATACATACAAAGAGAGGAGACAAAAATCACATCACCACCATTAGAATATTTTCATGGAGACTTCAATACTTATGCATGTGTATTCAATTCAGCTTCAGAAAATTACAATTTAAGTTTCGAACAGCTAAAATCATTCCCTTGCACTTCTGCCAACCCATGATACATTTGGAACTCCTAATATTTATACAAGCTGAGTTCCTTCGGTTTGAAACCGATTACAATGATTACAAAGAAACGTTTCAGTTTCTAAAATCGATTACAATGATTAAATGAAACATTTCGGTTTTGAATCAATCAATGATTTTAATGATTATGGATTCTATGGCATTTCAAACCCTCTCTCCGTCTTTTGATTCTATCATCAACCCTTCGTGTGATTCACTGTGTTTCATTAACCTATGGGCATCATTTTCTAGGCCCTCGAAAATTGCATTTAGACTTACCCAGTCGGATTTTCTCCTTTGACAGCAAGTCAAGAAATGCTCTGTCTTAGATACAATTATTTTCCTAGAAACGAGTGAAACTAGTGAGCACTGGCGTACTGTTGAGATTGCAATTGAACGAGGGTGGTCACGCCAAGTTTTTAAAAAAATAAATAATAATCAAATAAAATAAACAACTAATGGTCGTTTTTCGAGGGCACGAGGAAGTGGTTTGGGGCAACCCGCATTGTGCCCCGAAATGAACCCGGTGGCGCCACATAGCTCCCACATAAAATCATGGTCTACATTTCGGCCCACTCTCTCAATTTTATCCCTCGCACAATTTCTCAACCCTAAATCGTCCTCAGTCGTTGATCTTAGTATGTCATGATATGTGACGCGTTGGGCCCCACCACTTAGCGCTTCTACTAGATTTGGCCCTTTCTTGCTAGATTTAGCCCCTTTTACTAGTTTATCGGGTTTTTAAACCAGTTTATCATCATGCTAGATCCTGAAATATGGATTTCACATAAAAACATTAACATGTGATAACATTGGCTCCAACTAGGGATGCTATCCTCCCAGTGAGGTAGCAAATAACTCGTAGACCTGGTGCATGATCCATAGGTCTTCTCCCAAAACATATGTGTGCATTTCTATGACATGTCACCAGTGTCCACTGAAAACCAAAGTCTGTACACTGCTCTCAACTGAAGGTTGAATGCTAAATACACCACAAAAATCTGAATGTACACACTACTGAAAATCCAAACTGAAAAATGCTTGACCAACAAGATTATTCACACCTACCTACCCTAACTGCTGAAGTGAACTGCCAACTAAGTGAAATCATAATGCCAATGCAACCATGAAATCATTTTATCCACTGTTTGTTTTCTTTTCACATGCTTTCTCCAAAGCATGTTTACTGATAATTCATTCAATAGTTTATCTACCAATTCAAATCTCAAAAAATTAAAAACATTGGGATGGTTTACTACCTCCAACAAAACTGCAAATGGATCCTCTAAAACATTCATAAAACAACAATCATGTTTCACCCCTTCCACTACATCCTTGTTTTCATGTAATTCAACCTGTTGAATGACACAAAGAGGCTGAAAAATCTGTTGAGACTATTGGAAATAACAATCTTCTGAATCAAAAGACAGTGTTGGCTGAAATGAAACCCCTGGTGGAAAGCAATCTAACACTCACATTGATTGACCATCATCTTTATTTATAAGCTGGTAGTTGAGCACATGCTTCAAATATGAATTGATATGACCTTCCATGTAATCAACAACCTGATCATTAAATGCATGAGAAGGTTGTTGGTATTCCTCACTCATGACAATTTTCTCATGTAAAACAATGTCACTGTGAATGCAGTCAAACTTCCCCGTTTCCTCTGTTATCTCATAATTTACTTTCAACAATTCAAAGGAAGAAAAACATAATGGAAGATAATTTTCATTGGCAAGTCCACTGCTTCCTTCATATTCAACATCATGCCAGGATGATTTCTGATTTGAAACATTATAAACATTTTGCTTCAGCAATTTGAAAGAAGCAAAACACAATGGCAAAGTTATTTCACCTGATTCAAAACTTTCTTCATTTTCTTCACTACTATCATATGCACATTTTTCAATTTCTTTGGATTGCTGAACACAATCATTTTCAGATTCATCTTCGACCAATGGATGCAATTTTGAACTAATAAAACCTTTTGTATAACAATTAACAGGGTCATCAAACACATGAGAATATTCCTGCAACTTCTTGTCAATTTGTTCCAGTGAATCAGTGTGATTTGGCATCAACAAACATTCCTTTGCTTTAGTGATGATCCTAAAATTTTCTTTCAACAATTTAAATGAAGAAAAGCATAAAGGTAAAGAATTTCCTTCAGTTGATTTTGTACTTTCTTCATATTCTTCTTTGTAACTGTGATATGTAGGATGATTTTTCTCATTACACTACTGAAACGGAACATTTTCTAATAGAGAACATGCAAGTGGTTGTTCTAGTAAGTCAACATCATAATCATCATCATATTCATCATATATAGTCAAATCAACAACATGACATCAACATGTTCTTCAACAAGCTGATTTGCAAATTCATTTTATTGATTATCTACAAATGAATACATAAAACAATCAGCCCCATGCTTATCATGGGATGGATTAGAAGCTAAATTAGCACCTTCTTTTTCAATAAGTGGCATATAATCCTTTTCAAAATCATTATCATTTAAAACTTCAAGAGGACATATGATATTATTAACCCTCTGCTCAAGATTCAAATCAATTATTTTCTGTTCATATTCATTGTCATGTTCTTTAGCATCCAACTCCTCATTTCGAATATGTTTACATACTTGAATATTGTGTTGAATCTCCTGAGCATCATTAAACATTTTCTGTAAGGACTTAGATCTTCTTTCCATCATAAGGAAAGACAAATATGGATGGAAGGTTGTTGCATAATGGAGCATGGAAGCAACTTTAGTGGGTTGAATTTCTTTGGGAAACTTGTAATAAATACTGGAAAACCTTCTAC
Source organism: Picea engelmannii (assembly GCA_009831015.1). Lineage (NCBI taxonomy): Eukaryota > Viridiplantae > Streptophyta > Pinopsida > Pinales > Pinaceae > Picea > Picea engelmannii. The sequence goes on from ML804820.1 coordinate 198,538, forward strand.
TGAATGTAGAAATAGTTTCATTGCTTTGACTTTTCAAATCATAGAACTCTGTAAGATGTAGATCCAAAGGTTTCCTCTTGCCCCAAAATTTCAGAAAGACATTCTTCAATTCTTCCCATGAGCTAATTGTCTCTGGCTGCAAATGTTTAAACCAATCTTTGGTATCCTCTTTCAAGTATTGAGAGAAGGCCCTCATACAAACATCATCATGATCAATCTCAAGAAAATCTACAAAATGTTCAAAATATTGGATGTGTTTTTTAACTGTGATGACATTAGGTTCTCCATCAAACACAGGTAGGTACTTACAGTGCTTTGGAGGAGCATTATGAAGGATGTGACACAATTTTAAAGGCTTGTATCTATGTTGAATCTTGGAGGGTGTTGGATCAAGTACAGGAGGTGAGATATCAGCCTTGATTTCATGAGGCTCATCAACTTGGATACGATCAACACATGGCTCAGATGGAAGATTTTGATCAAAATTAGTGATACAATGAGGAAATATATGTACAACTTTAAGAGGAGGATATACCAGTGCAATATTATCATGATCATCATTTGAATGTAGCAGGTAAAGAAAAATTTGTTTGGCATGTTTAGGAAAGGACAAAAGGTAATTAATAACAAAAAATATTATGTCTTGGAAAAAACTTAACTTTAGGTACTTTGTTTCTCCCAAGATGTCCTTTCATACCTCTGTCAATGAATCTCGTCCTCTAGTGGAGTCTCAGAATCGCAGTTGAAGCTTGATTGGAGTCATCAGGTGGAAATGTATAGCCTTCTTGTGTCTGACCTCTGTCCACCATCATAAATCAGATCAAAATCTTGTCGTTTCTCCCAGGGAAGATGTCACCTTTGGTCCCCGAAAATGGCGCCATAATGTTAGCACTCTGTAAATTTGTCCAGCTGAAAAAACAAATGATAGAGGTAACCTACAAACCAAATTTAGAGCTAGGTACTAGCCTGCTTAGCTCAGAGAGGGGTCTCTCGTGTCACTTGGTGCTTCTTTGACAATCAATGGCTAGGTTTTGTTGTTTTGGGGTTTTTTTTATAAATTTGTTGGCAAGGAAGGGGAGGGACACTTAGGGATATGGAGTCAAACTTCTGAAAACAAATGGAAACACTGACTGGTCGGTAGAACTCTCTAGAGGATAAAGGCTAAATGAGGTGATAAATATGAGTTTTAATTTGTAAATTTGCAGAGTGTAGGAAGAAAGGAAAACATATAACTGCATCAAAGCGTTAAATAAATGAATTCTGAATTAGTTAGGAAGAACTTAACACAGTTTAAATTGCTTCAGCCGAGAGCATCAAAAGATTAATTTTGGGCCTTTGACTATCCAATTTAAATAGAAGACAGTGAAAATGAAATAAAAAATACATCAAATACATACAAAGAGAGGAGACAAAACTCAGATCACCACCATTAGAATCTTTTCATGAAGACTTCAAGAATTTTTCATGTCTATTCAATTCATCTTCAGAAAATTACAATTTAAGTTCTGAAAAGCTAAAATCCCGCCCTTGCACTTTTGCAAACCCCTGATACATTTGGAACTCCTAATATTTCTACAAGCTAAGTTCCTTCGGTTTGAAACCGATTACAGTGATTACAAAGAAACGTTTCGGTTTCTAAAACCGATTACAATGATTAAATGAAATGTTTTAGTTTTGAATCGATCAATGATTATAATGATTCTTGATTCTATGGCTTTTCAAACCCTCTCTCTGTCTTATGATTCTGTCATCGACCCTTCGTGTGATTCACTATATTTCATTGACCTCTGGGCATCATTTGTCAGGCCCTCAAAAACTACATTTAGCCTTACCCAGATGGATTTTCTCCTTTGACTGCAAGTCAGGAAATTCTTTGTCTCAAATACAATTATTTGCCTGGAAATGAGTGGAACTGGCAAGAAATGGCGTATTGTTGAGCTTGTAGTTGAACGAGGGTGGTCACACCAAGTTTCAAATGGTCCATTTAAAAAAAAATAAAAATAGTAAAATAAAATAAACGACTAACAGTCATTTTTAGGGGGCATAAGGAAGTGGTTTGGGGAAACCTGCTTTACACCCAGAAATGAACCCAGTGGCACCACGTAGCTCCCACAAAAAACCGTGGTTTACATTTCGGCCCTCTCTCCCAATTTTATCCCCCGCGCAATTTCTCAGCCCGAAATCGTCCTTGGCTGTTGATCTTAGTATGTCACGATATGCGACGCGTCGGGCCCCACCACTTAGCGCTTCTGCTAGATTTGGGCCTTTCTTTCCAGATTTATCCCCTTTTACTAGTTTATCGGGTTTCTAAACCATTTTAGCATCCTGCTAGATCCTGAAATATGGATTTCACATAAAACATTTAACATGTGATAACATGTTGCAACAACAATGATATTTTTAGAAACCTGCAACTGGAGGTTGCCCACCTTAGTCTTAGTGCCATCAATTTTTTTTGCAAACTCCCTCGCCACCTATCTGATGTACCCCTGAAGTTTTTCACAAAACCTGGTGTAACCCACTTTTTCAAAGGATTCTATGATTGTTAGGTCTGCATTTACCAAATTTAAACCCCGTGCCTCAAACCTCGCGATGTCACCACCCCTTACATTCTTTCTTCTATGTTATGGAGTTGTCATGATGCTGGTATTTGTCAACTCTATGTGGACTGTGATAATGTGTAGGTGCACATCATTATATTTTCAATTTATTAATTTAACACTTCAAATTCCGATACTCTGGATCTTGTGCGCTACAAATGAAATCAACAACCTTTGCGCATCAAATCAAATCAGCAACCTCTGTGCAACAAATGAAATCAACAAACTCTATGCAACAAATGAAAAATGTAGCCTCTACGGAGTGCCGAAAAAATGAAAATAGTATCTTATGTGCCCTATGTGCAACAACGAGAAAAACAAGAATCTCCATGCAACAATGATCGGAACGTCCTCTATGCAGAAATGCTTGGCCAAGAAGTTTTGAAATTGTGGATGGAGAGAAACGATTTCTTGATGCTTTCTTTACCTGGAGGGAGGATAATTTTGAAAGATAACTTCAATTAAAACATGAATTATGCCATCATACCTCATTGTACCTCCATACGCAACATTTGAACGTTGTACAACAACTTGCGTTGAGCAATGATTTTCTTGATGATGCCACATGTCCTTGATAGATTCGATTTCATGAAATCATTAGAGATTTGACACGAATGACTCCAACTTCCTTGAAAATACATCATGACCTTTCATAGTGACCCTTTCGTGACATGATAACCCACATATCAACACAAAAAACCATAAGTCACATGGTTAAATAGGAAAAAAAGGAAAACCCTTCTCATGACAAAAATACCTATGACTTATGATTTAAGAAAAAAACATAGAATGTTCTTATTTGAAACAAGACATGACTTTATCCTATAATTTATTCAAAAAATAACAACCTATGTATAAGAAATTAACACCCCCAATAGACAATGCTGAGGAAAAGCTCAGTAAATATGATTCAAATGCTATAAATTTCATTCTAATTGGTCTAAAAGGTTCATAATTTGTTAAGGTTATTCATTGTGATTCTGGAAAGGAAATCTGGGACAAGCTCAAGAATGTTTATGAAGGAGATGATAAATTCAAAGGGGCCAAGATTAATAGTTACATAGGACAATTTGAACATCCAAGAATGAAGGAAGATGAAGATATAACATCTTATTTTCTTCGAGTTGATGAAATTGTGAATACTATAATAGGACTGGGAGAAAATATTGAAAATTAAGTTATTGTGCAAAAGAAACTGAGATCTCTCCCAATGAGATTTGACCCTAAAATTTCAAATCTAGAAGAAAGACAAGATCTGGCTATGTTGAGCATGGATGAATTACATGGAATACTTTCAGCATATGAAATGAGAACAGAACAGGAAAATCCATCCAGAAGGGAAGCAACTTTCAAAGCCTCCAAGAATACAAGAAATAAGAAGCCAAGGTTAAAACCCTCCTCTAGCAATAGTGATGATTCAAACAATGAAGAAGAAGCCAGTTTTGTGTGAAAGATGAAAAGAGTAAAAGGTAAGATTGCTTTCAAATTCTTTAATTTTTGTAAAGTTGGCCATTTTAATTCCAAATTTCCTTATGCAATGGGTTCAGATAACGATGAAGAAGAAGTTCCTAAGAAAGAAAATAAATATCATGAAAGAGACAAGGAAAGAAACAGAGGAATAATTTTTAGAAAGAAAATCCTCTATTCAAAAGACGATAGTTCCTCATTCGATGAAGATGATGATAGTGATAGTGACTCAAGAAGAGTACTCTTCATGGAGTTAGAGACTCAAGAGGAAACTATTGAAAATAATGAAGGAGACTATGAAGAAGAAGGAAAAGTGAATCTTGGGGAAGAATTGATCTGTTCCTTAAGTGATCTAAGAATAGCAAGGAAGAAAAAAAAGTCTCTCAAAGAAGAGTTAAGTAAATTGAAGGAAGGATTTCAAAACCCTATCAAAAATTATGAAGAAGCCAAGAAGACTATCATAGATATAAGGATTCTGTTGGAAGAAGATAAAGTGATTGAAGAAACAATCAAGAGACAACTAGAAGGAAAGAAGAAAATAAGAGATAATATGGAAGATAAAATAGTCTCACTAAGAAAGGAACTACAAATGAAGGACATCCAACTAAATTTTGGCAGTAACACCAAAATACTAGATGAAATCATGTGCTAAAAAATCATTCTATGACTAGCCTAGAATTGGATACGAACAAAATAATACTGATGAGGGTTAAATCTCTATGATGATAGGAAATGAAGCAGAGAAAAGAATTTATGCAGATACTATCAAGGGTTCCATCAAGAGAGAAGAATGTAAGCCTCTAAAGGAGGACATACATAAACCAAAAATAAAGAAGAATCAAGAAGAAGAAGATCATGCATTCAGAGGAACACATAATCAAAATCCAATGGTGAAGAAGTGCTAGCGGGAAAAACCCCCCTATTACTACACCAGGATTCAGAATGTAGGAAGATCAATTAATCGTTTAAAATTCAACTACTTCTCTAACTACACCAAACATACCAAAACTCATACAAGAAAAGAAAATATGAGAGGGATCGGGTAACTATACCTCTACTCCATGTCCGATGATGATACCCTCGCGCTTGAAAGATTTGCTGACTACAAGCCTCCTCCCAAGGATGACCTGCATTTAAAGATAGACAAACAAAAAGCTACAAGAATTCTATTTCATATACAAATTAGGGTTAGATGTTAGAATGTAAAAACATAAACCATTAAAATCATCCAATACATCATGATTTGGGACAGGAAAAGTACTTCTTTTATTAATTACCAAATGATTATACCTTTACAACCAAATCCAACTATTTCTCCACGAACCTGGTTCGGGCTCCTCTTCACCAAGCTCTAAGTGCACCTTTGATGGCTTCTTCTCTCAACCTTTTGATCTCTTCTTGGGAAGTGAATGGGCTCTGATGGAGGAAGAAGGGATAATTGGGGAATGCTGAGGCAATTCTCACAAAATGGATGCAATTACTTGGACAAGGAGGGGATGTGAAACGGTCAGAGTTTCATTGTTCTCATGTCTAGATGTGGAATGATATCCCAACACCTCATTTTATATGACAAAAGGATGGTTATTTGGTTGGGTGATGGGCTATAGGTGATGGATTAGTTGGGAAACTACCCAATAGCCCGTAATCTCAACGAATTCCTTGCAAATTTTAATTTTTTGCAACTATTTCAAGTATACGCAGGTTGTAATGGTGTAGCATGCATATGTATGCAGGTTGTAATGGTGAAACAAGCGTATGTACGCGGGAAGTATTGGTGCAAGGCTCATACATCTTCAAAAAATGGGGTTTTTAGAAGAGCAATTCAGTAGTGGCTTGGCAAAAAATACAAGTAAGAGGGCCAAAGGTGAGGTATGAATGTGTAGATAAATTTAGGGTTATAAAAGATGCCCCCTAATGTGTGAGGTCAGAAGAGAATCTGATGGCCAAAATACATTACAAAATCTTCACCAATGTACGAAACGAGTGAGCCAGGGACCAGAGTTCGGGAGGTGCCATCTGCAAAATAATAATTGTCTCTCTGAGGTAGGCATAGCCATTCTCAAGATGAAATAAATCATGGCTTCCAATAAAATACATTACAGATCCATGTCATATAACTATATAAAGTGTAGCCGCGAGCAATACACAATGAATCTACATCTCAAAATCAAAGATATACAAGTATAGTATCAATATTCAAGAAGCCAATACTGCCTGATGGTTGGAGATGAGGTCTTCATAGCTCAAGAAACAATGTCAAGATCTTCAAAATCCAGGTAGGAGTACAATGTGAGTGTATGAATTCACTACCCAGAGGTCTTTGACGACTCGTCGGGAAAATACAAGAGAATCTCGATGATCGGGCATAGAACTTCATATATTTTGAACAAGGACTTGGTTGGAGTTTTGGAATGGCCAGGTCATGAGGTCAAGAGACAAACTGCAGAAAGGTCGATTCAGGTTGGGTGAAAATTCCTTTGGAAAAAAAGCATGAAAGATGATCAGACTCAGGAAGCATGACATTGACATAAGTTCATGATGCAGTAGGCAATACAAACTCTCCATGTGTTTGGAAGAGTAACCAAATGGAGGAGGACACAACTCTATGTAGCAAGAACAACTTCCTAAGGTCATATTAAATCCCAATGCTTGACGAACAAACGGAAGGATGTGCTTTTTCCAAGGGTGAGTCATTGTGCTGCCAAAAAGAATATATATTTCTCGTCCACTCTTTTTGGGTATTTTTATTTTTTTGTATTTTTCAATTTTTAAAGAGCTTGAAAAAGAATAAAATAATGCTATGTTACAAAGGAGGAATGAATGTCACAAGAAAGCATACTAGTTCCAAGTGCAAGGAACACACTAATTCTCAGAGCAAGGAGACATGTGCAGGAAAATGACACTCAAGGAAAATTACTCCATGGGTCAAGGTGTCAGGTCATAGAGGCAAAGTGATACAAGGCTTGCGTATAAGGCATGCTTCAAAGGTTCAGTTGAGAGCAACATGGAGCCGACATTAGGCCAAAGAAGCAGAGATGAAAATGTGATTAACAAGACACAATGAAATTCCCTTCAATGTAATTTTAACGATCCCAGAGAAGGTAAGCTCGGTAGTTTTTTCATGTTTAGAAAGTCTGAAAAAAATGGAAAAGAAGACTCTAAGGGGTACCTTTTTTGGAGATAGTCTGGTCGGTTCGAAAAAGGGTTAAACTAGCACCGAAAATATGTCTATTCAAAACCATTTTAACAAGTGTGACAAAGACAATATCACTCAAAAATCTTTTCAATTTTAAGGAGTCTAAAAAGAGCTTAACTATGGACTCACAACCTTTTTATGGATGCAGTCCTCTTAGCTCGAAAAAGTATAAAATTTACTGAGTATAACTCTCCCAGCGAGACGAATCTCCAGAGGTGTACATTTTTCCTCTATAATCCACAGGCCGGAAAAAAGGGTAAACTCATGCTAGTAGATGTTCTTCTGGACCAATTTTAGAGAGTCTGAAAAGAGCTTAACTATGGACTCCGTGGGGGTTCCTTTTTCGTAAGTAATCTCCATGGCCTGAAAAAGGTGATAAACCAAAACCAAGGAGAATGTTCCTTTTTCATAAATTTAGTCCCTCAGGCTTGAAAAATGGTTAAAATTATACCCGATAATACTCTTCTAGCCAACCGAAGTTCCTAGAGTATATCTTTGTTCGTACAATTAACCATCCAGACCGAAAAATGGGTAAACTATCGTTGGAAAGATGTGCCTTCAAGTTTGAGTTTGGCAAGTGTGAAGGGAAACAAGATAACTCGACAATATTTTCATGTTTAGAGAGTCTGAAAAGGGCTTAAAGAATACTCCACGAGGTTACTTTTCTCAGTTAATCTAGACAAGATTGAAAAGCATAAATGTAGTCTCGTCAGATGTTGCTTTAGGATTTCAAAGGGAGCTTGAAAGACAACAAAGCGTGCTCATGTTGGGAGTCCCGAGGGTGAGGCCAAGAGTGATGGTGCATCAGACGAATGAGGCTCAATATCCTAATCATGACAGGACTAACAAGGACTCCCGAGCCTAAAGTCATTATAGACAACATGGACGCCGAAATGCAACAAGGATTTATCTAGGTCATCCATGTAAAGGTAGGATCTACCACCTAATAATGACACTTCTAAAGAACCAATGATGGTTCTATGTTGCACGTCGGTGGGATCGATCCTATGGCAAAGAGGAAAGGAAAACAAGATGCAGAAAGTGGAGGTGGAATATGTTGGGCCCCAATAACTCCCCCTAATTTTTTACAAAATTTAAAGGGCCCCCATTAGAATCTTGATAATTATAATGAGCTACAGAATCAACCTTTTCAAATAGTTCCATACCTTGGCTTGCTTTGAGACAAATTTAAGACATTCACTATAGTATGAGACATTCATTACAAGAGTATATGTCAAAATTTAGAAACGAGCATAGGAATCTCAATTTAAACAAAAACG
>ML804820.1:207550-219250 GCA_009831015.1 Picea engelmannii
AAACAAAAAGATTTATGTTCTTACTTTATCTTATTTTGAAACATTATTAAGAACATTCATTTTCACAAGATTTCAAGTAAACCTTGTAAACCGTATATAGATTGTTTATAATCATTTGTATGTTCATGTTTCTTTCTAATAAAAATTAGTAAGTAATATATCATTTGTTAGAATCATAGTTTTATATTACTTTATTTCTTTTCTTTGTTTTAGGACCCTAACTGACTAACGGATCCATTAAACCCGTCAGAATAGGTTACACCAAATGACTTGGGTTATTTAGACAACCCCAGTCCGGATCTATTCTTCCAGTTGACGACAGGTCAATTTTTCCCATCAACAAATGGCGCTAGAAGGACAACTGAGGTAAATTTAATGATTAAATGTTTTACTCCTCAGCCTGTCATAATTCCAGATTTATAAATTCTTCTTTTGTGTCATCTTGAAATGCACTAGAAGGCAGGCCAGACTGACAAGCTAGCCTTGCAAGAGTCTTTGTTTTGAATGTATTTAATTCCTGGTTGCTCCCCAAATCATTGTGTTGGAACATGCTTTCCACTTCTCATTACCTGATATTCTCAACGAGACAGTCTCTCGCTTGTCCAAACTCACCTTTGATGCTGGGGGGAATGTATCTTCTAAAGACCATATTAACAAGTTTTGGTGTAAATGCATCAAGTATGATATTTTTGATTTAAAGGTTTTATGCAGATTGTTCGCTTTTACTTTTTGGGGTTAGATTAAACATTGGTTTGAGTCTTTTTCAGCATATCACATTATTGATTGGTTTCAGTTTGTAGATGAATTTTTAGATGATTTTGAAAAATATGATTACAATCAATTATGTGAAGAAATTCAGACTTTACTAATCAATGACAATTCATCTCCATAAGGCTTTTCAACAAGAATCCATCATGTTCTTTGTAAATTTAATCTTGATGACATGTCATTTGTACTAAATATCCTCTATGATTCTTGCATTCATTTCATCCAGTCATATTCAATTGCAAATGATGAATCAATTACAAATCTTGTCACTCAATTGCAAGAAGAATTTTGTTTACAGGATGAGAGGAATCCATCCAAAAAATTTCAACAAGCAAGGGAGGTAGAATCTATTGAAAAGGTTCTTACTCACAATCAAACTAGTTTTTCCTCTAAAGCATTGTATATTCAGTCCTCGACCATCGTGGAAGAAGATTTGATGTTGGGTCAAGATGAAAGTCCATATTCTTCTAACTCTTTCTCTAATCAGTACTTAAATTCAGTTATTAAAGAACACTTAGGTGACAAAAATGATCTTAAGCATTCTAACATTACAATGAAACTGGTTAGAGATGTAGATATGCAATTGGAAGAAGAAACCTTAAACCCTCATCTACAAATCATACCTTATCCACAGGAAAGATTAGATGTTTGTCATGAAAGTTTTGAATTGTCTATCATACATGAGGCAAATTTATATGATCATATTATGTTGAAGGATTTATCACCAAAACAGAGTGAAATTTTTAAAGAAAGTGAAGAGGAATGTCTTGAGAATACCATTGTTAAATATCATAGCTCAAGAGATTATTTTCATGTGCTTATTTTTTATTCCTTTTACTCTTTATATCCCAATCTCTTCTTAGATTCTGGTGGACTTTATACTTTATCCGCAATATCTTACTCTTTGCCATCACAATCAAATCTTTTCGATATGCCAAAATTTGGTGAAATTAATTCCGAACGTAACATTTATGAAGTCAGATTTGATGCTCTTTCACTTTCGTCACTCGCATGGAAAAATGACATGCTGCAGCATGATTTTACACGATTTATTTTTGAAAGAGACAATGCACTAATGTTTATGGAGATCAAATATTCTACAAATTGCATATTCGTTCTTTGATTAGTTCCAATTTTAATATTTATGCTTCACATTTTGAAATGATCATTCTCATCAAAGGAAGAATTCAAACCAATAATCTAATTGATGTCATGAATCCTCTTATGATGTGTTCTCCATTGATATATCTATTTCATCAAAGTCATAGTTTGCATCCTAATTTTTATGACAGGATCTTAGAACGGCTTGAAGATTTGTATCTGAAAAATCTTCATAAAGTTGTGTTTGTTTTGTTTTTACCTAAATATCTAGGAAGTAAGCATGACATGATTCTTTTAGATCCTTCATGTGAAGATTTTGATGAACACTTGGAGAATTGTCAGGAGGATGGGGCACTTTGGCCTTAGCTGATGGTTATGTCAGGTCCCTATAATAATGACAAGTTTTCCAAACTTACTTACACTCTTCCATGCCATTATGACCCATATCACAACAAGTTTGCAGAATGGTTGGAGTATTTGCATATCAAGAAGTTTCAAAAGAATGGTAAGGTCGTGCTTGTTTTGTTTTTAAATGAATATATAGGAGGTAAGCATGACATATTTCTTTTGTATCTACAAATACTACATTCTTTTATTTTGATTTTCAACTTTCTATGCCTTGCAGGATTGAAGATTCTCTTGTGGCTGCACTGGAAATACGATTTTACTTAGCATTTTGATCTATTTAGTATTTTAGAGTAGGTTTAGGAGTAGGTTTCCTTTGGTTTTATTTCTCAGTGTTTCTCTTTGTAATAATGCAGTTATGAACACAAGTAGGCACACCAAGAGAACCATAATATGAATGTTGTCAGGGAAGTCCACTTTAAATCTTTTTCTTTGTGCTTTTCGTTGAATATTTCTTTTCAAAAACGCAGTATCATCATGAAAATTTTAAATGGAAAATAAAGAGATAAGTAAATTTGAACTATCAATTCAACCCTGACCCAAGGTGCCATGAGTAGGACTACACTCATCCTAATAAGGATTTTTCTATTTTCTTTTAGTCTCTTTTATTTTTAATAATAATGTTTGGTCAAAGTAGCATCTCATGCATCACTATCTTAAGAAAAGAACTTGCTCTCACATGATATTTTATATGATTTAGTTCTTCCTTTATTTTACAGTGAGATGTTAGTGGATCCAGCTCAAGTTTATCTTTGGCCAAAATTGTTTCCTGAAAAGTTTTCTTTTGTTGTTTTGATTTTGTGTACTTCTGATTTTGAATCCCATTAATAAAATTTGATTTGATTTCTTGTGTGTTTTTTGTTTTCTTTGATTGCTTTGAATAAATTTTGTTCTTATCTGTCTTTTTGAATCAATATATTTATGATCAAAGAGATAATATTGTTGAAGGAATCATTTATTTCAAGACTTGTGTTTTTCAAGCAAATTGAAATAGTTCAAAGAGGTCCTGATATTAAGATATACTTCAGACAATTGAATTTTAAGTCAATTGTCATTTTCATTTTGTCCTCAAATTGTCTTTGCCAGAGTATTACACTAGAGATATGGTTTAAATATTTGAGAATTACAATGATTTTTAAACTTTTTACACCGTACATATTCTTAAGGAATCACTGTTAAGTGCTTCCCCATTCTCTAGATCATTTCTTAACTGAAATCTAAAATCTCTAAACCATGATAAAACTTCCAGTTTTGAAAGAAAATAAAAATAAAAATAAAAATGATCAATTGTTCACCTGTATTGCAATTAACCTCCAGTATCACCCCACTCTCTTTGTCATTAATAAATCTATAATTGTATTATTATTTAAAAGTGGCATAAGAGGATTGAAAGCACTTATGTGTGGGAAGTGTGTGTAAACCTGTCGAGGTACTGAACAGGCTCATTGGCAGCGGGTAAATGCACACATCATACCAAGATAACTTCGTCGGGGTACTGAATAGGCCTGTTGGCAGTGAAGCAATGTCGGGTCGAGAGGTAACAGGTATATGTTTTTAAATTAACTCTTATGAAAGTATACATCATGTGGATACAACTATTGGATGGGATTAAATCATTTGAGTGGGTTAAATGACATCCTTGTCGAGGCTATGGACGCCTACTGGCAGCAGTGGCTCTGTCAACGGTATTGAAGTTATTTTATAAACATCGTGACTCTTTGATTAAGACATTATTTCAAGTTATATTCCCCTGCAAAGAAAATTCTATTGCCTGGTTATAACATTGAGCTTATCCTAATACTATATGGTCTCAGAGTGAATTTATTTCAGGGAGCTTAAATCATTTTTCAAGTCTTATTCTTTTCTTCCTGAGATGAAATCTTACTAGATCAGAGATAACTGCTTCACCCAGTAATTCTACATTTGTTCGGCCCCAACAACTCCCCCTAAAGATTTACAAAATTTAAAGGCCCCCCATTAGAATCTTGATAATTATAATGAGCTATAGAATCAACCTTTTCAGATAGTTCCATACCTTGGCTTGCTTTGAGAAAAACTTAATACATTCACTATAGTATGAGACATTCATTAGAAGAGTATATGTCAAAATTTAGAAACGAGCATAGGAATCTCAATTTAAACAAAAACGTTAATTTTTATCAACTGTTTACTTTCGTTTAAATTATGATTATGTGCTCATTCTTTTGCTCATTAGAAAGTTTGGCTATTTTGAATAATGGGTTCAATACCTCATCAAATAATATCTTGGTTGGTTTCTCATTTTCACAAAATCATTTGGTGAGATTAATTAATTAAATTTGTTTTTTCATTTTGCAATAAAAATAATAATAAAAAAAAGAATTATCTATCATTTGTTTGATTTTGTGAAAAACCAAAATTAATATTTTTCTCCTCTCCATCAACTTGAAGATTCTAGAATTAAGATCGTATTTGAAAGGAAAATATAAACAATGTTTGTTTAGAACTTATAGTTAGTTTAAATTCATTTTTTATTTTATTATTCTAGATTTTGTTTTATTCACAATTTTTAGGTCATTAATTTAGGTTTCTTTTTGTTTCACGGGTTTCTATTATCAGTTATTTGGTACGCATCTGATCATGGATTGATTTAATTATCTAAATACATTCAATATGATTGATCCAAAAATAATATTGGATTGCTGCAAATAAATTTATGATCAACAACAGAAAAAATTTGGAAATACGTCAAGAACAGAGACACGATTTGGCAGAACTGATTGTAGCCAAACCGTGAGGAATTTCAAGAAACAGTTGAAAACCCATTTCCCAAATGGATCCATTTAACTTTCACATAGAAATTTTCCCAAAATAATGCAGGATTTGAGAGATATTTGTGTCTCTTTACGAGGAAAATTTCAGGTGGCGGAAATTATTAGTGACGCTGAGACTGTTCATTCATTGTATAAATATATGAGAAAGTTCAGAGCCATGGATCCAAGAAATTGAGAGGAGGACTTTTATCCTTTCTCTTTTGTATATTATTTCTTTTGTAAACTTTTCTTCTTTTCAAATGGAGTAACGGATGGTTGGAATCTTTGGGAGAATGGACGAGTATTTTCAAAGAAGAATATAGAATTCCAGGTTGCTTAATGGCTTTTGTCCTGTGAGTAAAATGGTTTTATTTCCATTATAATTTCTTCCTATTCTTTGAATAATTGATTATGCATTGATTTAAATTATCTTTACTCTGTTTTATCAATACATGGTTAATTGTTATCATTTATATATTAATTTTTTCAATCTTTAAGAATCTGTTATTCCAAAAATTCATTTTGGACCTTATGATGAATTTATTATACTGGGATACAGTTTACTCTTTCGATTTTGTCCTTTTGTAGACTATGCAATGTTAATATTGTTTCTCATATAATTTCTAAATATGAAACTTTATTTGTATTGAACTAGCTTAAGACTATTCTACATATATTTTTTCATGTTATGTTTTCATTTATATGGTTCATTATATTTGGGTTCTCCTTATATCTGTGATTGATCATCTATTCAAGTATTTTGAGTTTACATCTGATGCTAGATAGCTGATAACACCATTCCTGAGAATTGGAATTTCTTTCATTTTCAGTTATTGGACATTTCAAGGTCACAAGATATATAATTATTTGTCTTTCTGTCGTTATAAACTCGCTCCAGAATATTAAACACTTCCTTGAATTTCTTCAAGAAGTATTATGCTTGATTTTGTCATAGTTTTACACTTGACACAGGTTAAGAGGAGCTCATACAAATATAGAGAGATGAATTTATCTTAGTACTGCTGATCAGTGAGAGGTTAGTAGGTGCATTGCTTTCTTTTATTCATATTTCTTTATATATGAATGAGACGATGATTGCATTAATTAGCTTTGACTGTTTCTGTGTCATTGTTTCAATTGTATTTTCTTAATATTTATTAGTTTAAAATCCTTAAACATTAAAAAAACAAAAATATTTATGTTCTTACTTTAACTTATTTTGAAACATTATTATGAATATTCATTTTCGCAAGATTTCAAGTAAACCTTGTAAACCATATATAGATTGTTTATAATCATTTGTATATTCACGTTTCTTTCTAATAAACATTAGTAAGTAATATATCTTTTATTAGAATCATAGTTGTATATTAGTTTATTTCTTTTCTTTGTTTTAGGACACTAGCTAGCTAACAGAGCCATTAAACCCGTCATAATAGGTTACACCAAATGGCTTGGGTTATTTAGACAACCCCGGTCCAAATCTATTCTTCCAGTTGACGACAGGTCAATTTTGCCTGTCAAAATAATCTTAACTTATATGCAAAAAGTTGGAAAAAATGACTTTTACCAAAGGACCTTGAAAAGTGACCCATCTCCCAAAAAGTTACCAAACCAAAAGTCAAAGTGTATCGTAACATCCAATAAGAAACTCAAGAACGGAATTAAATGATTTCCAAGCCAAAAAAAACGACAAAGGGAGTCAAAAAAGTGGCAAAAAGGGCCAAAAAAGTCTATAAATAGAAGATGACAACTAATTTTCATCATTGCAATTTGAAAATTAACGAAAAGGTAAAAAACACCCCTTTTCTAAAGAAGTTGATTCCAAGAGCTTCAGAGGACAAAACAAACTTCCGCTCGGACCAAGTAAGTACAAACTCATCCCTCCTGCATTTTCATTCTTCCTTTATGTATTCTTTTTTTGGGGGGGGTGGGCGTGCTCTCCTAAAAAAGGGGCGGCCCTACGTGTACATGGGTTGTCCAAGGAAACCCCGTGTATGTACTCGAGCAAAAAATATTCTTCCCACGTACATATGTGACTGTGACCAAAACAACCCACATACACCCTCAAAAGCATGGAAAAAATAAAAATGCAAGAGCTAACTCCCCTTTGAATTGTCATAGAACATGATGTATGTCCACTGGAGGGAGAGGGAACACGAGGATATTGATATCTTGGTCGATGAGGACCCTATTTCCATTGCCGCATTAAAACAACATGGGCTATGGAAGTTTTTTCGGTGCCCGTTTATGAGGGCACAACCCAGGTTATTGAACACCCTGGTTGATTACTAGCATCCAAACGCAAAGGCGTTTATGATAGAGGGGCAGTCATTGACTCCAATGACTGAGGACATGTACTTCTTGACTGGCCTCTCGAGGAGAGGGGAACTAGTGAATCTGTGCACTTTTCCCCTGGGCCTTTCAACATCGAATACTACATCAGGATGCATTGTGAGGCCGAGACTGAAAAGGTAGGTTCTCAAGTGCCCATTAACAATATCACAAACTTGTCACTGAAGGTGATCCTATTACTTATTGGGTGGATCACTGGATCTGCGACCCTACACCAGGTTTCCCGGGCACACATGCATTGTGCAATTCAGTGCCTGGAGGCACATATTTATGACTGGAGCATGACCATGCCCACTTGCATGAAGAGGAAGCTGACAGATTGTCGAGAGCATGGCAACAAGAAATTTGAGTTTGGCACCCTCCTATGCTTGTTCTTATTCGAGAGGGTGTCCATTCTGAGTCCCAAAGAGACTATATGGGGGCATGTGGCCTCCTTCCCAGTAGTATGTATATGGGAAACACTTCTACCATTATAGGGGGAGGAAGGACCATAGAGGGCTTCGACGAAAAATTCTTTGACTGGTGGGCACAATAGATTCTAGCCATAAAGGAATACCCCTATGCTGGAATCATCTTATATAGAGATATGAATATGCCTGTACCGCCTGGAGAGGAGCGAGAAGAGCTAAGTATATGTTTTTAAAATTATTTAATTTTTAATTTATTTTATATATATCACTTTTATATGCACCAGAGTACTGACATTTATGTATATGTTATGTACAGATGTGGGACCAGTGCCCGACTAATTTCACGAGGACTCAACAATATCCTCGACTGGAGGCGGGACTAACAACAACCAATGGACCAACAACCTCAGGGGGACCTCCAGCTATAGAGGTGAAGAGAGTTTTGAGACGGGTGGAGTGGAACCTCACCGCACTCAATTGCACAGTACCTATGGCTGAGATCGAGGATCTCCCACCTTCTATGCAACCTCATGTAGTGAGGGTGCTAGGTAATTGGGTCCAACGTTTTCGGCATTTGGCTAACACTGTCATTCACTACGGCAGGGCCAATAGGCCCCGAGCTTAGATAGGTTGGACTTATTATGTGCTGAGAGCACTCTTTTGTACATTATTTTAGGGCATAATCCCTATGATGTATACCAGATCTTATTTTTGAGGCATTCGCGCCCACCTATGTAGT
Organism: Picea engelmannii; assembly: GCA_009831015.1. Taxonomy (NCBI): domain Eukaryota; kingdom Viridiplantae; phylum Streptophyta; class Pinopsida; order Pinales; family Pinaceae; genus Picea; species Picea engelmannii. Next base: position 216,121 of record ML804820.1, read on the forward strand.
CTGACACTTTTTGACACACATATATATATATTTACATCTTTATGTCTTATGGATCACATTTTTTACAAATGTATGTACATGTGTATGTGTGTGCTTCCTTTTATATGTGCACAACATGCCAATATAATACTTGATTAGCTAGAGTATCCATCATTTGATTTAATCTCCTAGGAACATGGATATACGTAATGTAATCAAAGTAACATTCTAAGAGACGTACCCTAAGGAAACATCGGTGTAAAGTAGGATCATAAAAGTGGTAAAATCCATTTAACTGGGACAAAACCAGCTGAGCGTCTAAGTAGACCCGGAGGTGAGAGATTCCATGTGACAAAGCGTCGTGAATTTTTTTTATCAATGTGTTTTACTCGACGACATTGTTTGTGGCATCACCTAGACAGATACCTCTGAAAGATAGCAATTGGCCTTCAGGTGTGAAAATCACCCAAGCTACAGAAGCAAGCCTCTGAGTGTGTCATCTAACGTTGTCCGCAAACCCAACGAACACCTTTGATTCACTTGACATCTTCCATAGTGAAAAATATGACATAAATAACGACGTGTCCATAAAACAAAAAGAAAAAAAAAATCGTATAAGAACTATCCATATGTACAAGAAGTCACCCAGGTGACCAATCTAAGAGTAATACTTCTTGAGGTAGAGCCTATTTCTAGGCTCTACCAAGGCATTTCCCTCAAAGTCAACCAGACAATAAGCGCCCTTCTTTAAGACCTCTTTCACAATGAAAGGTCTGAACCACATGGGTTTAAACTTGCTTGCCCCCAGGGGATCCTTGTCTTGGTCATAGACCAGGACAAGATCGCCTTTGGAGAAAATTTGAGGATGAACTGACCAATCATATTGACACTTGACTCATTTCTTGTGAGCCTCGTTGGCCAAGGCTACATCACGACGTTGCTCATCGAGTTGTTTGAGATATAATAAGCATTCCTCAAGCGGTGAAGTGTATGGAAGTAAATCTACTGCCAACTTTAAAGATAGGATATGACACTTAATAGACAAGACTGCTTCCAACCTGTATATGAGTTGAAAAGGTGAGAAACTAGTGGCAGTCTTTACAGACATTCAGTAGGCCCATAATGTTGAGTACAACATCAAATGTCAATTTGACTTGGTAGAATTGATTGTTCGCTGAAGAATAGTATCAAGGGACTTATTCACAGCTTCTGCCTGACCATTAACTTGTGGGTAGTAGTGTGATGAATGTTCTTTCCTCAACCCAAAATTTGATGTTAACTCAGACATCATTTGTTTTTGGAAGTGACTTCCATGGTCAGTGACAATCTCCTTCAGGATGCCGAACCTTGCTACTATCAGGTTAAAAATGAAAGGAACCATTGTTTCACCATCACTAGAGATATCTATTGGAATCGTTTTGGTGATACTCGCCATATTACCCTAAGTGTAAACTGCATGCGTAGCCAGAGGATTAATAGGACAAGACCTATCTCCATTCATAGTCAACACAAATTCACCTGCCTCTATTCTTCTTAACTTTGGGAGGAAATAAGATCTGTGATGGATATCATCTCAGGGTCTGTCTGGACCAGTAAATTCCTCAAGAATCGCCTCATCTAAGGGCAAGACTAGGTATAAATAATCTGTAGTGGAAAGGGAACCTTGAGCCCAAATAGGATCGAGAACTGGATCTAACTCCTGTGCAGGATTCAGATCAGGGTCGGCCGAAGCTTGCTGGACAATGTTGTATGCAACTTCTGTCGTGGAAAAGGGTATGGCCATGACATAATTCCCTATCCCTTCCATCGAGGTTGATGGGGAAGAAGGAGTCCACAGATCATGAAAGTAAGTCATTCGGAAAGACGACATTTGAAAAATTTCATCCCTAGGCTGGTCGGGGGCAGCCGATATAAGCTTGACATCACTAGAAAGAGGCGGGTAATCGAAAGTACCCATCAATGATGGACACAAACCAACCCCTATGTTGAAAGTGTTGGGCTAAGGGTTATCAATCATTGGGACCGTGGATGCCCCCAATGAAGGGTTAGGACGGGAGAAGGACAACTGGTCAATGGTCACTATTCGACCCTCGTGTGGAAACAACAAGACGCAAAAAACTGTGGCAACCACTGCATGCATTGCATAGATCCAACTCCTTCCTAACAAAAGGTTGTAGTCGAGAGGTGAATCGACCACTTCAACTTCGACACACACGATATTCCCTCCTAACTATATGGGGAAAGAAGGGATGATTCCATGTGGTTTGAATGAAGGACCATCGAAAGTAGTAAGAAAAGTAGGCGACAGAAACAAAATGGGTTGGCCAATGGCCTTCCAACACACCAATGACATCACACAATTCAAGGCACCCTCATCAACCACCATACGAAAGATATTCCAAGTAAAATATTTCATGGTGTAAGCCACTACTATCTGAAACGCAACGTGGTAAGGGAGACGAGGTTTCAAGTCGGTTGGATCGAGAATGATCGCTCCCAGATTACAAGTTTCTATAGATCACAAGGCAGATAACATAGCCTTTCTCTGTGAAGAGCATCTCTAGAGGACCTCCAAAGTGGACATCACGCAAGGGGTTTGTGCCAAATGTTCCACCACAGAGTAGCTCTGGGAAACCCTCACATTCGGATTATGAGAATATTTCTTGAACGCCCCTTTCAAGATGTGTGTCATTCTTTCTCCCATCGTCTTCTCAATCTGGAGAGGAACTGGTGGGTTTGTGGTTTCTTTACCCTTCTCGAAAAATTCCAACGTTTCATAATATTGGGTCCTAGTCGCTATATGAGAATTACCTTTTACCATATAAACATCCGCGAATGAGGTATTACCAGTAGATGTGGGGGGTCCTTGATTGCCCCCTTCCGTGCTCGAAGATGTTGAGGCTTGAGCCATATTTTTCCCATGTGGAAATGGGTTCGTCAGCACAAAAGGTTGTTGCTGTGCCAATAGCTTATGGGCCTCTATAAGTGGAGGGCACAGGTGAGTCGGGTGGTCCTTTGTGCAAAGGTTACACATATACTTTGACTTTCTCTTCTCTGTGTTGCCCCCACCATCATTGTTATTAGCCTTCTTATCCCCTTTACCCTTCTTGTTTCATTGTTTTTTATTTCCTTCAGGCTATTGGTTGGCCTT
>ML804820.1:222050-241054 GCA_009831015.1 Picea engelmannii
CAGGGAATCACTAAAGACACCAAACAGGCCAATCAAAAATTCAAAGACTCGCTTAAAACCCTTTTAGAAGTAAACACAAGAAACTTAAAAAAGATAAGTAAACTGAAATCTAACCCAAGCTATGACTGTAAAAACAAAGACTCTGAACTATGTGAAGAAACCATGAGAATTATAAACCTTAATCAAGAAAGAGGTTGGTTGCCTCTTTTTCAAAAACAGTTTCTTGAACCAGGTATGCTACTGGTGCTTCAGCAGCCTACGTATGTATGCGGGTTGTTTACTTCATAGGGTGTGTATGTACATGGGTTTTTTATTGCACAGGGCATGTATGTATGTGAGCTGACCCAAAGTAGGGCACATACACCTCTATACTTCCTCAAAAAAGAAAAAAAACAGACAAACTTATAGGGCAGGGAGAACTGGTATAGCACCTGAATGTGACCATAATCCGTTAAAAGACTCAGAAGACTCAATAGAAACTCGAAAGGAAGAAAAACCAATCAGACACCCAAAAATCCCCTAAACCCTAGAGGCTTCTCCGGTATGGTCACCAGTTCTGCTAGTGGGAAAAACCCCCCCATGACTACACCAGGGTTCAAAATGTAGGCAGATAAATTAACTGTCTAAAAGTCAACTACTTCTCTAACTACCCCAAACATACCAAAAATTATACAAGAAAAGAAAAGATGAGAGGGATCAAGTAACTATACCTCTACTCTGCATCTGATGATGATCCCCTCGTGCTTGAAAGCTTCGTTGACTGCAAGCCTCCTCCCAAGGCTTACCTGCATTCAAAGATAGACAAAACAAAATCTACAAGCATGCTATTTTGTATACAAATTAGGGTTAGATGTTAGAATGTCAAAACGTAAACCATTAAAAGCATTCAATACATCATGATTTGGGATAGGAAAAGTAATTATTTTATTAATAACTCAATGATTATACTTTTACAACCAAATCCGTCTACTACTCCATGAACCTAGTCCGGGCTCCTCTTCACCAAGCTCCAAGTGCACCTTTGTATGGATTCTCCTCTCAACCTTCTGATCTCTTCCTGGGAAGTGAATGGGTTTTGATGGAGGAAGAAGGGCTAATTGTGGAATGCTGAGGAAATTCTCACAAAAGGGATGAAATTACTTGGGAAAGGAGGGGATGTGAAATGGGAAGAGTTCCATTGTTCTTATGTCTAGATGTGGAATGAGATACCAACACTTCATTTTATATGACAAAAATATGGTTATTCGGTTGGGTGATGGGCTATATACGGTGGATTAGTTGGGAAACTACACAATAGCCCATAATCTCAATGAATTCCTTGCAACTTTTTATTTTTTGCAACTTTTGCAAGTATATGCGGGTTGTAATGGTGCAACATGCGTATGTACATGGGATGTAGTGGTGCATCAAGCGTGTGTACACAAGCAGTATTGGAGCAGGGCGCGTACATCTTCAAAACATGGGTTTTTTAGAAGAGAAACTCAGTAGTGGATTGGAAAAAAATGCAAGTAAGAGGGCCAAAGGCCAGGTATGCATATGTAGAGAAATTTATGGTTATAAAAAGAAGACCCAAGAAGAATATTATGATTTCAAAAGAACAACATAAACTAGAAGACCATCCACACCCAAGTACCAAAATATTTTTCTTGGCTTGTGTTATTCTTGCAATAATTTTGGGCATAAAGCCATAAATTGTAGATCCTATGAAAAGGGTAGAAACACATGGAATAGAAGTAGCTATGAAAATCCCATGAATCATTATGAAGGAAATTATCCCAGAAAGCCTCGTGAGGCATTTGACAGAAATTATAAAAGTTTTGGTGCTCTAGGTTATGAAATTGAATGCTACAAATGTAACAATTTTGGACACATAGCCAGAAATTGCATAAGTGATTTGATATTTTCTTCAAGGGAAACTAGGCATGTTTCTTTCAATCATATAGGGGAACAATATATAACTTGGAAAATAAAGCAAGAATATTTGAAGGTAGAGGAATGTGGGTTTTCCTTACAAGCCAAAAATAGAATAAGCCATTGGTATATTGACAGTGGATACTCAAAGCATATGACTGAAGACAAAAACATATTTGTAACATTAAATAAATAAAAAGAGGGGTTTGTCATGTTTGGCAATGATAACTCAACCAAAATTATAGAAAAAAGAACAGTCAGTATTCGAAACAAAGATGTTGTGGCAGAAAATGTCCTACTTGTTGAAAACATGAAGCATAATTTGTGAAGTGTGAGCCAGATGTGTGATCAAGGACACACACTTATATTCAATTCAAAAGAATGTGAAATAAGGAAAGAAGGATCAGGAAGACTAGTGGAAACAACGAGGAAGACTCCAAACAACATATACATATTGAATGAGATCGAAGAATAAAGAGATTTTTTGGGAAAAGAAGATGAAAGTTGGATTTGGCATAGGATAATGGGCCATATACACTTTGATAATCTTGTAAAGATCAACAAGAAGCATGTTTTAAGAGAAATTACAAAAATTACAAAGCCAACGAATACTATGTGCAAGCACTGTCGGCATGGAAAACAAACAAAAGTTGAATTCAAGACAGTAATACTCTATGAAAAAAACATTGGAGATTATCCACATTAATTTATGTGGGCGCACGAGAACAAAAGGATTGGATGGTAAACAATACTTCATGCTACTCACTAATGACTACACCAAAATGACTTGCATTTGCTTCCTCAAGAAAAAGTCAGAATCTTTCGAATGTTTCGAGGTATTCAAGGAACTGGTTGAAAATGAAACTGATTTGAAAATCAAATGCTTGAGATCAGATAATGGAGGTGAGTTTACTTCAATTGAATTCATGGATTTCTATGAAGAACGGGGAATAAAAAGACAATTTGCAACAACTAGAACACCTCAGCAAAATGGAGTTACTGAAAGGAAAAGTAAAAATGTACAAGAAATGGCCAAAACCATGTTGAATGACTCCAAGCTAAGTGATATATTTAGGGGAGAAAAGTGCATACAAATATTCATATATTGAACAGAGGATTGATTAGAAGAAATAGTGATAATACTCCATATGAGTTATGGAAAGGAAGACCGACCAATGTTAAGAACTTTAGAGTGTTTGGAAGAAAGTGTTACATAAAAAGGGAAGACAAGAAGATTGGAAAATTAGACTCACGGGTGGACAAAGACATATTTGTTCGGTACTCATGAAAAAGAAAAGCATATAAGTGTTACAACATAATACTCAACAAGATAGTGGAAAGAATCAATGTCAAATTTGATGAAACAAAATTGTTGAAGACCAAGAAGGAAAGAAAAAGTTCAAACATCTTTGAAGAATAGGAAAATGAAGAACTAAATAAAGAAGAAGAGGAACAAGAATAAGAACAAAAAGAAGAGAAGCAAGAAGAACAATAAGAAAACAACCAACACGATTTTCAAACACCTTCTACGACACCTAACCACTGGGTTCAAAAGAATCATCCACTAGAAAAAATCAATGGAGATAGAAGTGTTGGATTAGACACCAGAAGAAGAAGGTAAGAACAAACACCTAAAAACAGATATTTTTCATTATTGTCCATAGTTTAACCAAGTAACTTTGAGGAAGCTAGAAATTATGAACATTGGATCAAGGCTATGGAAGAAGGACTAAATAAAAAAGAGAAGAATGAGACATGGTACCTAGTTCCAAGACCAAAGGACAAAAATGTGATTGGGACAAAATGGGTCTTCATAAACAAGCTAAATGAAGATGGACAGGTAACCAAAAACAAAGAAATACTAGTGTGCAAATGATATGCTCAAGTTGAACGAATAGATTTTGAAGAAACCTTTGCTCCTGTGGCCAGAATGGAAGAAATCTGAATTTTCTTTGCTTATGCATGCTCCAAAAGGATCAATGTGTATCAAATGGGTGTAAAATTAGTTTTTATAAATGGAGAATTAGAAGAATACGTATACATAGAAAAACTAGAAGGGTTTCTACTATCAGAAAAGGAAAAAATATGTTTGCAGATTGAAGAATGCTCGGTATGGAATTAAGCAAGCTCTGAGAGATTAGTACCCAATATTGGATAGGTACTTACAACAACAAGGATTCAGAAGGGGAAATACATATAGTAACCTCTACATAAAAGTAGACCAAGGAAATATGATTATTATTGAAGTGTATGTTGATGACATCATCTTTGGAAGTGATGATGATAGATTGAGTCAGAATTTTCCCAAAGATATGCATAATGAATTTGAAATGTCCCTACTTGGGGAGTTGAATTTCTTCTTGGGAATCTAGATATCTCAGCTAGATGAAGGCATTTTCATTTCCTAAACCAAGTACATCAAGGAAATGTTAAAGAAGTTCAAAATGGAAGAATGTAAACCTATAAGTACTCCTATGGTTATTGGTTGCAAGTTGAGAAAAGACGATGAATATAAAGAAGTGGATCAAAGACCCTATAGATCAATGATTGGTAATCTACTCTATGCGACAACTTAAAGACCAAATGTATTTCAAGAAGTTGGAAAGGTCACAATATTTCAACCGGCACCAAAGGAAACCCATGTTCTAGCATTGAAAAGGATCTTTAAATATCTTAAAGGGAAAACATGCTATGGTATCTGAAAGGAAATGACTTAACTATGGTTGCTTGCATGGATGTATATTGGGAAGGAAGTATTGATGACAGAAGAAGTTCAAGTGGAGAATATTTCTACTTAGGTGACTACTTAGTGTCCTACTTGAGTAAGAAGCAATCTTCAATATCCTTATCCACAACAGAAGAAAAATATATCACAACAACAACATGTTGTACTCATATTCTTTGGATGAAGAAAATCCTCCAAGACATACAAGTAATATATGATGAGCCTATTATGATACTCTATGAAAAAACTAGTGCTATAAGCATCTCCAAGAATACAGTGATGCATTCCAAGACAAAACATATTCATATTAAGTTCAACTTTCTACGGGAACAAGTCACAGAAAATAATATCAAGTTGGAGTACATTGGGACAAAAGAATAGATTGTATACATCTTCACAAAGCCTCTTCTTAGGGACACCTTTGAGTATATTCAACAAAAACTTGGAGTAATTTCTTCTCCAAATTGATTTCCATAATATTCTACAACAACAAAAAGGGGAATAGTGTTAGGGGGAGTTACCCTTTTCCATTGATGTCAAAGGGAAAGAGAAAAATAGTAAAACTAGAAGCATGAAGACAGGGGGAGTCAACATGAAGACAAGAGGATATCATAGTCATTAGGATCATAGCATGAAGATAAGGGGAGCATGGTTGTTTTAGTAAGTTGTCATCAATGCCAAAGGGGGATACTGTTGGAAAATTGGTTTTCATCGATTTCAACCTTAGAAGAATCCCTAAAGAAAATCCCAGAAGCCCCTAAAAGTGATGATGATGTGTCCAATTGAAGTTGTCATTGATGTCAACCTTAGAAGAAGATATAAAGAAAATCCTAGAAGCCCCTAAACGTGATGATGATGTCTTCACTTGAAGAATCCTTGAAGATCCTTGAAGGAGCCTTGACATAAGTGTATATAACTCTGAAGTGGTCTTCTTATGGCGTATCTTTTAAGCATGTCCCTCACGATATGAGATAACAAGTGGTTGTTTCCACATGCCTAATTTGAGTTGTACACAAATGGAGCCTTGAAAAAGTCCAGTGAAGAATCCCCTAAATCCAAGTGAAGGATCCCCTAAATCCAAGACAAGAATCCCCTAAAGTAAAGTAAAGAAGTCCCTAAGGTCAACCATCCTTAAGGAAGAGGTGCAACCCAAAATCTGCAACCCTTGGTCACACCCCCTCATGTGGAGAAGACTTGTATAAATAAGAGGAGCCTCATTTGGTATTTGTATCACACCAATTCGACCTACTTAAGGAAGAGGAGTGAATTTCATCCTAGAGTTGAAAATTTCCAACGGAAGATGAAGTGAAGAGGGGCAAAATTCCACAGGAAGATCAAGTCTTGTGATGATTTGTTCTAGGGTTTTCTTTGAAGGTCATATTGGAATTTTTGATATAACATTTTTTATAGAACAATGCAAAGAGTGAAACTTGGAGGGGTTTTAGAAGAGATAGTGAAGAAGCTTGGGTGTGAATTTTAGGGCTTTACGCAGTTAAGTTGAGGTTTTTAAAACTAGGGTTTTCTTCTTCAAAATGAGTCATGTTTCCATTTTCATTATAACATTTTTTTGGGATGAATAAAGGAGAGAAAATTGGAGGAATTTCAGATAATATATCAAAGAATATTGGATACAATTTTCAAATCCTGATTCATTATAGGTACAAAGTTATACTTGTTGGAAGTTAGGGTTTCTAACTAATCCAAAAACTAGTCCCAAACAGGTGTTCGAGATAAAACGGTTATATCTGAAGCTTGGTAGGTCCAAATTGAGTTCCACTCATTGAAATATAATTAGAATGGATCCTAATATCTAAGGTCCAATATTCAGAATAAAAAATGGAAAATTGAGCTCGTGTTGAATCTTACAAGTTTGCATATTTGAGGTATAGTTCTGAGTAGTTTTGTATGCAGATTTAAGAAGTGATTTTGGGATTGTATTTTAAGTTTGATTGATCTTGTATAATCATTTAAAATATTCCAAGGGGATCAGTGTATCCTTCTACTAGGTGCTGAAAAACTCAGGGAGTGGGTGCTTTTTTCAGGTTGGTGCTTGTAAAATCTTGAAACTACTTAAGAAACATTTATGTGGTTTTCTCCCAGTTGGATTTCCACATAAAAATATGTGTGAAATGTGTATGCATTTATGTGATGATGAATGACATGATTAATGGTTAATGTTTATGTAGTTCTTTAAGGTTAAAATTGTTGAAATAACTCTATACTAATTCACCCCTCCTCTTAGTATTCTTAAATATTCTAACAACATCCACTAATGAAAACATCCACTGAAGGAAACATCACAACCTCAAAAAAGTGCATATGGCAGCATCACATATCTTCATTCCTTCATAGTGCACCTTGAGAATAAGAAAGACTTCAATAAAATCCCTTAGACTTCTCTTGCACACCAGAAAGACACCCCGACACCTTTAGTGTTGATAAATTGGGTTGGTTGTCATTGATGTCAACCCTTGAAGAAAGTTCAGTAGCGAATTCTAGTAGCAAAAAGGTTTAGGTAATGGACTCAAGTTTGTTTGATGGATAATGGTATGTGTTTTGATATATTTGCAGGTAAGACTATTCTAGATGGATAGTACATGTCATGTCATTTCTGGTGGTATGTGGAATGTCACATAACTCCTCACGGTTAGAGAGTTATGGCCATGTGAAGTTGGAGAACCCTCATGAGTCATCTAGAAACCCAAAAAAGTCAAAGTGTTTGAAAAAGAAATTATTTAAATAATAAAGTTAATGGAGAACTCCCTAAAATAAGGAAAGTGGGATGCTACTTGAAATTATAAATAAGAGGAAAGGCTCTCTCATTTAATCACACTTGAACATATTGAATATCTTTTGTTGTGTAAGGATTATTGCAAGTACTCATTGATACATCTAAAGTTGCAAAAGTCTGAGGTACTATGAAGGGTTGATGGAGAAAGTTTCAGAATTACAAGGAATACTAAAAAACCCTAATTTCAGAGGCGTACGTGAGCTGACAGTGTATTAGGGTGCATACATACACGGACTAACAGTGTATTAGGGTGCGTACATACACAAGCTGGCAGTGTATTAGGGTGCGTACATGTGGGTAAAGCCATGGAAACTTGAGAAGGTGAAGATGTAGAGGTTCTAGATTCTGAGATCAAGCTCCCAGGAAGGTCTACAATGCTCAGATACATCAGATCTATCCATTGGTTCAAAAGGTATGTCTTATTTCTATGAATATTTGGATTTTAATGTATGCATGAGAAATGGTTATGGAGATTTGAGGATTCCCCCTAGAGAGACTAGTGGCTGCATGGGATCTTCTGTATAAGTCATATTTACAGAAATATAGTGCTGGTATATTTATCATTTATACTCTTGTTAGAGTTGAGGCACATCATGTATTTCTTGGCATATGTCTAAGGTTTTTTGTAGTACATGGTTGAGAGCTTGTATTGGTTGATGTATTGAGAGGTTGAAAATAAAAAAGGGTTTGAATTCTAGATCATGTGAGGGTTATTATACTTGTTCATGATTACACACACTTATGGCACATGACTAGAGAGAGATATACATTTTTTGGGTAAAGGTTATGTATGAGGATGCATGCACAGGGTACAGATAAAGTCTGGATATAGTGACAAGTTACAGATCTATGTGAAAGAAGTTACAGAGGGTCAAAAGTTTTCAGAAGAAATAAAACCCTAGTTTTCATAAGTCATGCGCAGGTTGCATAACAGTTTGGTCACGTACATACGTCGACTACATAACAGATTGGGCATGTACAAACATGTGTTGTAGAAATACAGGTCATGTATCTATTGTATTTTGGTTGATACATGTTTAGTTCACGTACAAGTTGATTGCAGGGAAGTAGTATAGGTTGGTTGCAGGAAAATGGTATAGGTTGGCACAGTTGTACAGTGATATATCTCACAGTGATAGTGTGACAGTGTTTCCATCATTCTACTTATATTTCAAGGCGGTTGGATGGGGCAAGGAAAAGTGGTTGTAGCCACCTTCTGGTTGTAGCTGGAGAACATAGGGGGTTGTAGCCTCCTTCTGGTTGTAGCCAAAGAATTGGGGAGTTAGAGCTTCCCTCAGGTTATATCTTGAGAAACTAGGGGGTTGGAGCCTCCTTCTAGTTGCAGCTGGAAAACAAAGGAAGTTGGTGCTTTCAATGAATTTAATTCTTCAATACATATAAGAAAAAACATTCTATGGTTTTCTCCCACTATGATTGCTCATTTTTTCATTATTTATTTACTCTGCAATTATTGGATGATAATGCTACATTGATATAACACTTTCATTATATGGTTAAAAAGGATTAGACTGCTCTATTACTGATTCACCCCTCCTCTCAGTAATCCAAAAATTGGTATCAGAGCAGGTTCCTTCAGAAATCAATTTAACCACTGAAAGGTAGATCATGGAGAGAAACAACATGTATAAAAATGGAATACCACAGTTTGATGGAAAAAAGTATGCATTTTGGAGCAGAAGGATGAAAACATATATACAAGCACAGGGATTTGAAATTTGGCAATTAGTTGTAGATGGATACAAAGAACCAGCAGTTCCGCCGACAAATGAAAGAGCAATAAAACTCGGGAAAAATAATTCCAAAGCCACAAATGAACTTATGAATGGTCTTTGTGAATCATTTTACACCAAATTTATACATTGTAAATCCACTAAAGATATTTGGGACAAACTTCAAAATATTTATGAGGGATATTCAAAAGTCAAAGCAACAAAGATTCAAACTTACAGAGGTCAGTTCGAACAACTAAAGATGAAGGAAGATGATAATATTGCAGCTTACTTCTTACGAGTCGATGAAACAGTAAATGCAATCATAGGATTGGGAGAAGAAATTAAAGAATCTGTAATTGTTCAAAAGGTACTAATATCTCTCCCTATGAGATTTTATCCTAAGATATCAGCACTAGAAGAAAGAGCAGAGATTGTCACATTAAGAAAGGATATTCAAAAGAAATATATGCATAACAACTCAAAATTTTGGATGACATTATCAACAGTCAAAAGCCCCATAATGACAAGTCCAGACTTGGATTCAATTAGACAGAAAAGGGATCATGCTCCAAAACAACAGAACAAGAAACATATCCAAAAATCTATGAAGAAACAATCAAAGGGGATATGAATACGTACAAAGAAGATTACAGGGACACTCCTCCACTAAGAAGATTCAGATTTCATAATCAACGATCGACAGATAAACCTCAGTAAGAAGAAGGATTCAGAAGAGAAACTCCTTTCAGAAGATATTCAACTCCCAGGTATCAAACTATCTTTTTTGGTTTATGTTATGCATGTAATAATTTTGGACATAAATATATGAATTGTAGAGCTAACAGTAGGAACATAAACAAATTTGAAAGTCATACAAAAAAGGGTTATCCAAGAAGGCCTAGTGAAACACAGAGAAGAAGTTACAACAAGTTTGAATCATTGAGCACCGAAGTGGAATGTTGCAAGTGTAACAAATTTGGACACATGGCCAATGATTGAAGAATGACAGTTCCTCCTAGAGAACCACAATAGAAAAACAACAGTCACAGAGAGGAACCTCAGAAGAGAACATGGATAAGAAAGCAGAATCAATATAGAAATGAAGAATGCACACTCTCTCTACAAGATAAACAGAATAAACATGGTTGGTATGCTGATAGTGGATGCTCTAAACACATGACAGGTGATAAAGACAAGTTTATTACATTAAGAAAGGAAAGAGATGGATCAGTCTCCTTCGAAAATGATGATTCATCCAAAATCATTGGAAAAGGCACAGTCTGAATTGGGAACAAGAATGAAAAGACAGAAAATGTTCTACTAGTAGAAGATATGAAACATAATCTTCTAAGTGTGAGTCAAATGTGTGACCAAGGTCATAAAGTTACTTTTGATTCAAAAAAGTGTGAGATAAGAAAATAAGTTTCAGGGAAATTGGTTGCTACAGCTGCAAGAACTTCAAGCAACATATATGTGTTAAGTGAAATTGGAAATGAAAAGTGTGGTCTAGGAAAGGAAGATGAAAGTTGGCTATGGAACAGAAGAATGGGTCACATACACTTTGATAACCTTGTCAAAGTCACCAAAAAGGAAGCAGTTATAGAAATTCCAGTGATTACGAAACCAACCAATACTTTATGCAAGCATTGTCAAAAAGGAAAGCAAACAAAGACCGGGTTTAAATCAAAAGAATATTCAATGACAAGACCACTAGAAATTGTGCATATTGATCTAGTTGGACCAACTACAACAAAGGGTTTAAAAGGTGAGAAATACTTTATGTTACTAGTTGATGATTATACAAGAATGACTGCAGTTTGCTTTCTTAGGAATAAGTCAGAAGATTTTGAAAACTTCAAGGTCTGCAAGGAAATGGTTGAAAATGAAATGGATTCAAAAATCAAATGTTTGAGATCTGATAATGGAGGAGAGTTCACTTCAAACAAATTTATGGACTACTGCATCAGGCATGGAATAAAAAGTCAATTCTCCATTGCTAGGACACCTCAACATAATGGAGTTGTTGAAAGAAAGAACATGACAGTACAGGAAATGGCTTGAACAATGTTAATGGATTCCAAATTGAAAGATATCTTTTGGACACATGCAGTGCATACAACGGTTCACATTCAAAATAGAGTAATGCTCAGAAACACCACTGATAAAACTCCCTACGAGCTATGGAAAGGAAGACCAACAAATGTGAAGCACTTCAGTGTATTTGGAAGAAAATGCTACATCAAAAGAGAAGATGGTAGAATGGGAAAGTTTGACTCTCGTGTGGACAAAGGAGTACTTGTTCGTTACTCAAGTACAAGGAAAGCATACAAGTGTTACAATTTGAGCTTGAACAAAGTTGTGGAAAGAATCAATGTAACAATTGATGAAACATGTGGACGAGAATTAAAGGAAGAAGAAAATGAATCAATGGAACAAATTTGCAAAGAAAAAGAAGAAGATGAAGAAGAAGTAGAAGGGGAAGATGAAGAGGATCAGACATAAGTAGAAGAGAAAGTTCAACAAGTGCCTCCAAAGACACCTAGAAAATGAGTACAAAAGAATCATCCTTTAGATCAGATTATCAGAAGAAAAGATGGAGGAGTTGAGACTAGAAGAAGAATATGTTCACCAGAAAAAAACACACCTAGCACTCTCATCTACGATTGAACCAAATAGTTTTGAAGAGGCCAACAAGGATGAATTTTGGAATAAGGCCATGGATGAATAATTGGATCAAATAGAGAAGAATGACACTTGGGAATTGGTTCCAAGACCAAAGAATATTAATGTGATTGTCACAAAGTGGGTATTCAGAAAAAAATTGAATGAATATGGACAGGTTACAAGGAACAATGCTAGATTGGTATGTAAAGGATACACACAGGTTGAAGGAATCGACTTTGAAGAGACATTTTCTCCAGTTTCCAAAATGGAATCAATCTGATTGCTCCTAGCTTATGCATGCTCCAAGAATATTAAAGTGTATCAGATGGACGTGAAATCAACTTTTCTTAATGGGGAGATTGAAGAAGAATTCTACATTGAACAACCAAAAGGATTTTAGTTGTCATAGCGTGCATATTATGTGTGTAAATTGAAGAAGGCCTTGTATGGTCTTCAACAGGATCCTAGAGCATGGTACTCTACTCTCAATAAATATCTACAAAAGGAAGGGTTCAGAAAAAGAAGTGGAGACAACCACCTCTACATCAAGGTGTTGTGAGTGGGAAATCCCTCTAAGGACTAGCATCTAGGGTTAAATTATGCATGAAGAAAATGCGTAAAGAATCATATTTTCTACCGTCGTCCCAGACCTAATCCACATTATTATTTAGCAAATATGTTGTTAAGTGAGCATACCTTATTTTGGATGTTTGATATCGATCCTTCTTCACACTTGATTTCTCCTTGACTACAGCTCTCCTCTACGGCTGACCTACATTCATACAAGATACACAACAAACTCTACATGCATTTGATCTAAATATTAATGGGTTAGAGATTCAAACATGTATGCAAAAAACTATGAACACCTCATATGGCAGGACAGAAAAAATACTTCTTTATTATCAACTTTAATAAATCAACTTACAATGTCAACGCTAGCCACTGCTCCATGAATCTAGTCCTGGGATCCTCTTCAATTGTCCTCCAACTTCTTTGCTCTGCATCTCTTCTTTCACAAGGATGGCTAAAGTGTTGGGACAAAGGGAATGTGCAAATGGGTATAGTTTCTTTACTATGATTCTCCTCCTCCAAATGGGACCCCTAACCCTTCTTTTATAGGCTAGAAGAAGCTAGGTATTTGGATGAACCCTTGGCCGTGCATGGATGGAAGGTTTAGTTAACTTACCCAAAGTTGTGTGTTCCATCTGAAACTTTCCTTTTTTCGTGCTTTTGTAGGTACACGTGGGCTGTTTTAGGTCAGATCGTGTGTACATGCATGCAGTAATGGAGTAGGGCATGTGGGCCTTTATAAAAGAGGTTTTTAAGAAGAGTTTTTCAACAGTATTTTGGCAAAGAAGGAATTTGAGATGGCCTGATGCCAGGTAAGAATGTCTAGTGCAAATTAGGGTTATAACACAAGGTAACTTAAGATAGTATTTTATTAATTAAAGTTTATGTTGATGATTTTATTTTTGGAAGTATTGATGATAGGTTAAGATAGAAATTTGCAAAGGATATGCTGAATGAATTTGAAATTTCATTACTTGGAGAACTATCCTTCTTTCTAGGTCTTTAGATACGTCAAAGAAATGAAGGAATTTTTATTTCTCAAACTAAGCATATTAGAGAAATTCTAAAGAGGTTCGGAATGAAAGATTGCAAACCAGTTACCACTCCTATGCAAACCAATTGCAAGTTGAGAAAAGATGATGATTCAACGTCTACAAACCAGAGGCAATAAAGGTCAATAATTGGTAGCTTACTATATGTGACAACATCCAGACTAGATGTAATGTAGGCAGTTGTACAGGTGGCATGATTTCAAGCAACACCAAAGGAATCACATGTATTAGCAGTGAAGAGGATTTTCATATATCTCAAAGGAACACAAGAGTTTGAATTATGGTATCCAAAAGGAAAGGATCTATCACTTATTGCCTACACAGATGTAGATTGGGAAGGTTTCATTGATGACTGAAGAAGCACCAGTGGAGCATCATTTTACTTGGGTGAGTTTTTAGTATCATGGTTAAGAAAGAAACAATCATCAGTATCCTTATCTACAGCTGAGGCAGAGTATATTGCAGCATAAACATGTTGTACATAGGTTTTATGGATGAAACAAACTCTGATAGATATATAGGTTGAGTATGATGAGCCCATTCCAATCTATTGTGATAATACAAGCACCATCAATATTTCAAAGAACCCGATGATGCACTCCAAGACGAAGCACATTCCAATAAAGTATCACTTTCTACGGGAACAGGTTGTAGAGAAGAACATCAGATTTGAATATGTGGGCACAAAAGAACAAGTAGTATACATCTTTACAAAACCGCTTCCAAGAGAATCATTTGAGTATATTCACCAGAGATTTAGAGTAATTTATACTCCAAAATGAATGATTTTGAATGCTTATATTATATGTCTTATATTTACACAAGGAAGCACCATAAAGAGGACAGTTCAGTTTTGAAGATTATTTTCAGGAAGATTTCAGTCAGGGGGAGTATCCCCAAGGATAGTTCGGTTAGGGGGAGAAACCCCAGATGAAAAGATACCTTTTCCATTGATGACAAAGGGGGAGAGATTTATCAGATGCAGAGCACATAGGCATGGTTCCAGGGGGAGCGATGGTCACAGGGGGAGCATGAATGACATGAATTAAGTATTGCATCAAAGTATTTCCTTCAATGCCAAATGGGGAGATTGTTGATTAATTGGGTTGGTTTTAATTGATGTCAACCCTTGAAGAAAGTTTGGTATCACAAAGGTTTAGGTAATGGACCCAAGTTTGTTTGATGGATATTGGTATGAGTTTTGATATATTTGCAGGTAAGTCTACTCTAAATGGATAGTACATGTCATTCAATTTCCAGTGGTATGTGGAATGTCACATAACTCCTCACGGTTAGAGAGTTATGGCCATGTGAAGTTGCAGAACCCTCATGAGTCATCTAGAAGCCCAAAAAAGTCAAAGTGTTTGCAAAAGAAATTATTTAAATAATAAACTTAATGGAGAACTCCCTAAAATAAGGAAATTGGGATGCTACATGAAAGTATAAATAAAAGGAAAGGCTCTCTCATTTAATCACACTTGAACATATTAAATATATTTTGTTGTGTAAGGCTTATTGCAAGTACTCATTGATACATATGAAGTTGCGAAAGTCTGAGGTAGTACGAAGGGTTGATGGCAAAAGTTTCAGAATTGCAACGAATACTAAAAAACCCTAATTTATGAGGCGTATGTGGGCTGACAATGTATTAGGGTGTGTACATATGCGAGATGACAATGTATTAGGGTGTGTACATATGTGGGCTAATAGTGTATTAGGGTGCGTACATGTGGGTAAAGCCATGGAAACTTGAGAAAGTGAAGATGCAAAGGTTCTATGTTCTGAGATCAAGCTCCTAGGAAGGTCTACAATGCTCATATACATCAGATCTATCCATTGGTTCAAAAGGTATGCCTTATTTCTATGAATTGTTGGATTTTGATGTATGCATGAGAAATGGTTATGGAGATTTGAGGATTCTCTCTAGAGAGACTAGTGACTGCATGGGATCTTCCTTATAAGTCATATTTACAGAAATATAGTGCTGGTATATTTATCATTGATACTTCTTTTTAGAGTTGAGGCACATCATGTATTTCTTGGCATATGGATAAGGTTTTTTGTAGTACATGGTTGAGAGATTGTATTGGTTGATGTATTGAGAGGCTGAAAATCAGAAAGGGTTTGAATTCTAGATCATGTGAGGGTTATTATACTTGTTCATGATTACACACACTTATGGCACATGAATAGAGAGAGATATATAGTTTTTGGGTAAAGGTTATGTATGAGGATGCATGCACATGGTACATATACAGTCTGGATACAGTGACAGGTTACATATCTATGTGAAATAAGTTACAAAGGGTCATAAGTTTTCATAAGAAAGAAAACCCTAGTTTTCAGAAGGCATACGTAGGTTTCATAATAGTGTGGTCCCATACATACGCAGGGTACATAACATATAGGGCACGTACATATGCATGTTGCAAAATTGCAGGTCATGTGTCTGTTGTATTTTGGTTGATACATGTTCAGTTCAGGTACAGGTTGATTGCAGGGAAGTAGTATAGGTTGGTTGCAGGTCAGTGGTATAGGTTGGCACAGTTGTACAGTGGTATATCTCACAGTGATAGTCTGACAGTGGTTCCATCATTCTACTTATATTTCAGGGCATACAGTTGTAGCTGGAAAACAAAGGAAGTTGGTGCTTCCAATGAATGTAATTATTCAAGACATATAAGAAAAAGCATTATGTGGTTTTCTCCCGCTTTTGGTTTCCACGTAAAAACACTGGTGTACTGTGTATGTGTATTATTTCTCATTTGTTCATTGTTTATTTACTTTGAAATTATTGGATGATAATGCTACATTGACATAACACTTGCATTATATGGTTTAAAATGATTAGATTTCTCTATTACCGATTCACCCCCCCTCTCAGTAATCCAACATTTAGCACACTTCTGATCACTTTTGTGCACCTTAGAGTTAATCTCTTGATTGGTTTCTCTAAAAATCAGAAAATATATTCTATATTTATAGTAATTGTTTCCCCACTTTCAGGGCTGACCTGTAAGTACTGGCTAAGTTGACTTCAATTTTCTAGCTTGGTTTTCAGATGGAAAAATAATATCTCCTCATTGATAAGGAGTTAGAAAGAATTCCATATATCGTTGGAAAGATATCGAAATAATATTTCCAACCACATAATTGTTTCTCCCATTTGAGCTAGGTATGTAGGGTAAAAATTCTTTCAAATCTAGGGTATCCAAACTGATCATCAAAAATAAAAAATAATACTTTCAACAATCTCCATCTTGCAATCTTTATCTTGGACATTTTTAGGCTTGTAAAATTTTTCTTGGACATCTATAGGCTCCCCCTGTCTTTGACATCAATGACAACAATATTTCCAACACCCATCACCATGAATTACCTAAATTATACATGATTTTTCAAAAGGATGGCACTTCCTACAATTCCATGTTATTCAATCCTTTGATGATGTTTCTCATCCAATTCATCCAAATTTGTAGATAGTATTGAACAAACATGAACAAGTCTTTGAACTTCCCTAATAATTACCACCTTTACATGGATAACATGATGATAACATCGCACTACTTCTTGGTATCCTGCCACCCAATGTAAACCTGCATCATCATCCTTTTTCCCCAAATAATGAATTTGAAAATATTTTCCAAGAGCTATTAGTTGCAAGTATCATCCGTCCTAGTACCAACCCCTACTCTTCTATGGTTGTCATAGTTCTTAAAAAATAAATCACCTGGAGAATGTGTCCTAATTTTCAATCTCTTAGCAACTTAAAAGTCAAAGATAAATTTCCCATTCCAATCATAGATTAACTACATGGAGCATATTGTTTTACCAATTTTGATCTTCATTCTAGTTATCGTCGAATTCACATGAAAAAAGAAAATATTCCAAAAACTACTTTTCACATTCATGAAGGTAATTACAAATTTTTTTTATGCTTTTTTGTCTTTTCAATGTGCCTTACACCTTTTATATCCTGATGAGCCACATATTTGGACCATTTCTATACCATTTTGTCCTACACTTCTTACATGAAATCTTGGTCTACAACAAAACTTGGGAAACCCATGTGGCATGTGTGGATTAGATCTTACGAGTCCTTTTTCATCACAAGTTATTCCTAAAATGATATAAATGTGATTTTGGTTATTTTGAAGTAGAATATTTGGGACACATTGTTAGTGGGGAGGGTGTGCATGTTGATCCTAAGAAATTTGAAGTGATGAAAGATTGTATTTGTCCCAAGGCCCTCAAAATTTGCATAGCTCTCTTGGTCTCATGGGTTACTAAGGGACTCTTTTTAGAACTATGGTAAATTGTTCAATCCCCTCACCACCTTACTCAAAAAGAATGCCTTCAATTGGATTGAGATGCTAAACAATACTTTCATGATTTAAAATATGATATTTGTACTGAACCACTCCTCACCCTACCTAACTTCAATAAAAATAATTATTTGGAATGTGATGCCTTGAGAAAATGGATTGGGCTTGTGTTAATGCAAGAGGGATTTCTAATCTCCTTCACCAATAATTAATTATGTGATAGAAACTTGGTAAAATTCACCTATATAAAGGAAATTGTGGATAGTCTTAATGTAATTGATATGTGGAATCCTTATTTGATGGGGAAACATTTCCATGTTAAAACCAACCATCACAAATTGAATATTTCCTAGAACAAAAAACGTTCTCCCCGTGGCAACAAAAATGGGTTACAAAAATGTTAGGTTGTGACTCTGATATTATCTACAATAAGGTCAATGAAATATAGTCGTTAATTATCTCTAGGAAGTATAATGAGGAAGGTTCCCTATTTTCCTTATATTTTCTAGTTCCTATTGGGTTATAGGTGGTACGTCAAGAATGATCAATGAATATTGGGATCATGCACATGATCCACTAATTATATGCCAACCCTTAGGCACATCTAAGATACACTTGTAAAAATTATGAGATTTGTTATAAAGGCCATATTATTTTGTCTTATGATTCCCCATTCAAATCAATGGTGTTATATGAATTACACTCTTTCTCCATAACATGTCATTATGGGTTTCAAAAAACATATGAAAGGATTAAGTATTCATTCTTTTGGGAAGGAATTAAGAAGGAAATCTTCACCTTTGTGAAAAAATGTGAAACTTTCCAAAGGTACAACGATGAAATAGTAAACCCACCATGATCATTACAACCCTTACCCATTCCTTCCATTGTGTGAGATGAAATTTCTATCAATTTCACTGTGGGGTTACTAAAATATAGCAACAAACTAGTGATCACGATAGTTGTTAATCACCTTAATGAATATGCTCACTTTTGTGCCTTACATCACCCATTCAAGGCCTCCACCATAGTGAAATTCTTCATGGACAATATTTTTAAACTACGTGGAATTCCTAAATGTTGATATTGAGAGGGGGGTGAATCAGTATCAAGTACAATTTAAAACCTTTTTCAACTTATACTTAAACCATTCAACTATATCCAATGAGAAATGAACAATAGTATAAGAGTTACACCAATACACTACAATACACCATGCACAATATATGA
>ML804820.1:259529-280071 GCA_009831015.1 Picea engelmannii
CTTGAGTTCATAGAACTCCTTGGTCTTACCATCAAAGTATTTCTCTCACAGATACTTCTTCTTGAAGTATTTCTCAAATTGTTTTCATGAACAGTCATTCTCACGGATTCCTTTCACATTCCTAAGGTCCTCCCACTAAATGGAGGCATTTCCATTCAGGTTGAAAATGGTTATTCGATCCTTTAAGTTTTCAGAGTAGTCATGGAATCTAAAGTAATTCTTCAAGCCTAGTAGCCATACTTCTCTTTCTTCCCCCTTCTTAATTTCTCCATCGAAAGTGGGTGGTTTGACTTTCTTAAATTCTTCAGTGTCATGGCTCTTGGAATGTTTCCTCTTCTTTCTTTTCCTCTGGGAATGTGAACTAGTTTGGCTACTAGAAGATCCCTTGGAGTTGTTAGTTTCCTCACTAAAGGATTCTTCCGTTGAGTATCTCTCAACTCCATGTTGGGCCTTCTTTGAGGTGCTCCTCCTTGTGTGGCCACTTTCAATACCATGCTTTCGTATCTCAGGTGGAATTTGATTTTTATTAGTATGATGTTTTTCCATATGACTGGTTGTTGGTCCATGTTGCATTTGCCTTTGTACATCTGATAAACTTTGCAGTAATACTATGTTAATTTCAGTTTGTTTTTCCTGCTCTTTTATCAGCCTTTCATTGTTAGCCTTACAACTCTATAATTCCACCATGAGGCTTCTCACAGTTTCAGCCAAATATGGAGGGGTTTCCACCACCCTCCTCTCATCATATTCTTCCTCTCTATTGTGGGAGATTTCCCCCAAATCATGGTGTGTCACCATCCTTTACATTGTAGTTTTCTTGTTGTTATCACTCCAGGAGTCCTTCTAGGTTGTATCTCGAAGAAGCATGGTAACTCATATATCAATGATTAACTCAATGATGGGTAAAGGGTCAGATCAAGATGAATATATAACTAATTGGACTATGTGTTCAAGACTATCTAGGGATATCAAACAACACAAGGCCTTCAAGAGATGAAATCAGACAGAATAATATATCAAGTAGAATAGAACTAATCACTAAACTAGATCACACATTATATAAAACAATAAGTATGATGGGTCTAAGAAACTAGTATAATCACCTATGATCCTTTTCCTAACAATCAGATGGTGAGATGACAGTCACCTATGGATTATATAAGCATAGAAAGAGAATTGCATTCACTCATAAGCATGAAAACATAGAAGAAAGAAAAGGTCTGATAACACCAATGAAAGAAGCTTGTAAGCCTGGCTATATTAGAAAGGGTCTCTATTAAAGTAGTAGTGTAGTTGAACTCAAAGTCGAACCACCTAGTCCTCAAGGACTCTCCCCCATAGTTCTTCGAAACAATAGACTTTATAGTCTTTACATCAAGAACTCAGATCCTATAGAAGATGATCGAATTATACTAAAAATAGTAATATCAAACTAGTTACAAAACAATAGGAATAGATCCTATATAAAAGGAATCAAATCATTAACTAAATATGAAGTCTTCAACAGTCTTCGACAGCTACAAAAATATATGGCATCTTCAACAACCTTAAAGGTGATGACAAAGCACTAAAAATATTCATTTGACAGCTTAGGAGATCTTTGACCAAAACTAGCAAAGGGGTTTTAATCTTCTCACTTTGTATTCTTCCTCTAATATTGAGAAAGGACAATGATTTGAAATCTTGACATTATTATCTTTTCTAATAAACAATCTCCATGCAACCTGGGATCACAAAACTTAGATCTGTACAAAAAAATAGCACTCTGCCCTTCCCTATGCTTTCGGTGGCTAAAGAGCCAAAAATCTTAACCTGTAAGCCACCGAAAGATCTACTTTTGGTGGCTAAAGACAGTTGTGAAAGACTTCCTAAGCCACCAAAAGCACATAACTACTTAAAGTTGTCTCAAGCTCTTGTTCATATTCAAATGCCACATATGCAATCTTCTCCTTCACATCACAGACAATTTCACGCTCTGTATTGGTGGTGAATGAATACCCTCTCTCTGTCAAGACCTTCATCAATGCATCTGTCAAATTTTTCTCCACAAGATCTAATCTAAGTATAGCATGAGGTAGGGCATATTCCTCATAAATTGGCACTGTGTGACTAACACCATCCCCAGAATCTAGCACAATACTAGTTGTACGACCACTTGCATACAAAGACAGAACTGTCTGAATGGTAACATACATAGCAGGCACATTAAAAGTTTCAAACCTTATCTGAGGCAACTTCTCTATGTTTTCCTTAGGATTCATGGGAGCTTCAGTAAGAAGTACAGGATGTTCTTTTTAAGCCACTCGAAGATCATTATAGAATGTTTGACGCCAAATCTTCTCCATGTCATCCCAGTATGTGGAATAAATTCCCAATGCTACCTTTATTCTATAAATGATGCCTTTACACTGTCTCTTCTTCCATAAAAAGAGCCCATGCAGCCTGGAATTGATTTCTTCAAGCCTTTTTACCATACTATCATTTACAAGCAGGTCCACAAGGACGAGCTCAAGGCTTTCCCTGCTTTCAAATAATGATAAAGTGATAATTACCAATGTTCCAATACTGTCCTAAGCAATGGATATGACTATCAGAAATGT
The DNA here is from genome assembly GCA_009831015.1 of Picea engelmannii. Classification (NCBI taxonomy): domain Eukaryota; kingdom Viridiplantae; phylum Streptophyta; class Pinopsida; order Pinales; family Pinaceae; genus Picea; species Picea engelmannii. The sequence goes on from ML804820.1 coordinate 262,130, forward strand.
GAAATATCTAGCGTTGAACACCCTTATAGGAAGTAAAAGCACATCTCTACAAATCGAAACATTTGGCAATTGATTGCAATCAATTTTTCTGGCTAGATTTCTGAAGAGATTCACATCCAAATCCATATGATCTACAAAGCTTGGGGTCTCTCCTTCCATCGATGATGAGGAATCCTCTGCGATCTTCAAAGTCAGGAACAACCAGTCATCATCCAAAGATATGTTGCAATAAACTGTTGGTTCAGTGGTTCAAAAACATAAGCGTGGATGAAATTCCATTTTTACAGAGCCAACAAATAAGACCTTATGCACATGCAATTGACATGATATCTAGATACCCTGCAATCTTAAATAAATGAAGTCGGTGATGCTCATGTGCAACAAACTTCAATCTCGGCACCTGTAATCACTTGACATTTCAACTCATCAATCAGGCTCCTGGTGTTATGAAATTTCTGTTACCTTCCAATATTTTTAAGAAACCGAATACTTCATCTATCTATTCGGAGCGCAAGACTTCGGACACCTGTAACCTCTGACATCTATCAATTTTCTGCATTTGATTTATATTTTGTTTGTTCAGAAATCAAATGCCCAAGGCATCAAATGTTTAGATCCTATATGGAGTGGGAACTGGCACTTGTGCTTTGGCTCGGATGCATACATAAACTGTCATTACCTCGCCACTTGCAGGTTAAAGCCCGAGCTACCTTCCTCCTTGGACCACCTATGCAATACACCTCACAATTGTTCTGCATTCTTTCCTTTAATTTGTACCTTTTGAACAATATCTGATATGTATCAAGATCAGAAATTTTCCAACTTTATATGCACCCATGCCTATATAATATGATCGATAAGATGTGGTGAGAGGTAAGGAGCTCAAAAGTTAGCGCTAAGATTTGTAACTTGATTTGTGTGACTTGGAGTTTGGCATATTATCCATGGCTAGCATGAAGGTTTGGCTTGTAGGTTTATTGATGGTTTGACACTAAACACACACAAGACCACGTTTTGATAAAAAACCAACAAATGAAATGACTATTTAAATTTTGATGAGAAATCCTAAAACAATGGTCCAAAAACAAAAATAATAAAAAGGTTTAAATTTTGGCTATGCAGGTTAAGGACAAAGTCACAAGGTGCCGAATCAAACATGATCAACGAGAGCTTGATGAAGAATTAGAATGGATAAGACATTGGCCACAAAAATAACAAGTAAAAATGAGAGGGATATGAACAGGATTTCAAAAAAACCATTACATTTTTTGTCGCTAACACCTGTTGTCCACTAACTGTTTGAGTGTTGATAAAACATTTTTTGTTAGTTAATTACCTACTAGTTTAGGAACAACACATACAATTTATAAGATGCAATCAACTTATTTATTTGGAACACTAACAACACACAGTTCAGACTTTCAAAACATATAACAACAACATAAAGTCTCATTCCTCTCTTCAGCAGTGGGTTAAATAGGTCTCTTATGAAAGGGGTAAGGTAGGGTGTTGTTGACCAAAATTTGGTCACCTATATGTTCTCCCTTCTGGAATAATAATAAAAAAAATGATATTATAAAATGAATATTTTTGAAATATTATATGTTCATTGCATATCCCTCGGTATAAAATTCTCCATGCATTTCGCGGAATCAAAATCAGAGTCTCCATGAACAAGATATGCATACTTCTATCCAGAAGTCCAATGGAGGTATTACAAGAAGAAATATGAAAAATCTTCTAAGTGACATGTTCTCTCCTCTCCTTTCACTTCACCTCTATTCATTCTCTCATTTTATACTTAGTCATTTTCCCATTGTCTCATTACTTTCATATTCCCCTTACCATTTTCCACACTTAGCCATTTTTCCTCATTCCTTTCCACTTTCACATTCATTTCCCTTTTCCTTTATTTTCCCATTTCTTTTTATTTTCCTTTCCATTTTCATTATCCCATTTTTCCATTTCTTTCCTTTTCCCTTTTTCCTTTCCCAAATTTCATGTAATTCCTTTATGTCCCATATATTTCTTTTCATTTTTCATATTTTTCATATTTCTTTCCATATTTCACGTGACCCATTATATACTTTCCAGACATAGTCTTATTTACTACAGCTTACCCCAGGTTCACAAGTTGGTGATATTTCTTAAGAGTGTGTTTTATCTCCGCTATCCTCACAATGCACTTTGAATTACGCCACCTTCATAATGCACACAACTCGTTTACTACTCTTTACTATGCAACTCATCCAACACTTAGCCAAATATATGAGTTATCACAGGTTCACGGGTTGGTGAGGGTTGATAATATTTATTTCATATGTTATATGCAAGTCTGTCTCACTGATTCTAAAGAATTATAATATTTTACAACTTATTTTTACTACTATTTACCTCTCCTCTCCACATTCACTTAGATGTTTTTACACTCATGTCTTACTATGTATTACTGCAGGTCCGCGGTGATTTCCTCAGCTACCTCTGCATTCACTTAAACCTGCAAACTCGCCATATTATTTTAATAATATTTTTCTTATCCTAAGCTCTATGAGGAACATCTCCAAGTGACACATGACAATTAAATGGATGGTGCCACATGACAACTAATTAATGGAGACATGTGGCAGCATACAAAAAAGTGACACATGGCATGATTTTATTGGATGACATATGGAAGATTCTTATTGGCATATTTTTGTCCTACTGAGTGATGACATGTGGCAACATTTGGTTGGATGACTCATCATTGCTGACTAGGCACATTGGTGGTTGATTGGGCAGGCAAAATTATTATTATATTCAACAATTTTCCAAGGGTTGAATCCTCTAAGCTCCATAATCTCCTCTCTTCTTTATTTCTTGTCAAATGTATGTTACACAACATTATATACCACTAAGACTCTTTTATTCTCATACACGTGGGATAATAATAATGAAAAAAAGTCGAAATTCAAAAAAGGAGGTCGAAATTAAATCAAGGGTCCACATTTACCAATCAAACTTGATCGACAGTGGTTGAGTCATGATCTTGCAAAGGCTATATATTAAGCTCTTGACCTCCATTTGCAGAAAAATGTATACCGTTGGAAAGGTATTTCGATGTCGAATATAGTGGTACAAGTTTGAATTGGTGAAATTCGACACATTTTTCTCAAAAATTAAAATATCATTCAGTTGCATTTTTAATGGGCCTGCATGACAACTCAACTTCATGAGCTCATATATTGAGATCTAGGAGATGGATTTTCACAAACTTTATATCATTGGAAAGATGAGACGATGAAAAGAACATAATAAGTTGTTTACATGGTTAAAAAGTTGGTTTTCACTTCCAGAAAATTAAATTACAGTCGTCTTATTTTAATGGGAAATTAATTAAATTGTAAAAATCAAATTTTAATTAAAACTTTTATTAAAAAGGGAGAGGGACCCATTTCCAATATACTTATATTAATGATGTGAATTCATTAATGAGGAATTAATGAGGAATTAATTAAAGGGAATGTTTCAAGAGGAAACTTGTACGGAAATTTCAAGAGAGGAATAAAACCCTAACTTCTTAGGTAGTTAGAAAATATCTTCTTAAAAAGAGAAGAGAGGCTTCATCAAAACCCTAAGAATCAGTATTGTCAAAGGGGAAGGGAAAAAGATCAGAGGAATAAGAAGGTAAAACCATGGATACACAATCAAGTTTCTGATTAAAAGAAAGAAATCTCCATCTTCTCCATATTTTTTATATATATTCTTCTACACCACTTCTCATAGTTTTATGCTTGAATCTCAGAGTTGGGCACAAGGTTGATTTGTTGAGTGTTCTTCTCGTATTATTCTAAGATCTTTTCTTCTAAGATATTTTATTATATGATCATGGAGTATTTGCAGCCACATACATGGCTATCAAAAAGTTTGTAATGAAGAACATATTTCATGAATAAAACTGCACAAATAATTGCTTCAGTGTTGATATTGATTGTATCTTATAACTTTGAGTCTTAAGTATGATGTGTTAGCACAAGAATTTGTAGCTAGAAGAGCCATGCCTCTCCATAAGCAACTAAATAACCTCTAATAGGATAAACAGAGGATTTCATCTATCAGCTCAAAGTTCTTGATTAGTCTCATCATATAGAAGAGAACAAACATTCTGTAGCACCATGGTGCTGCAGAATCGTCTATATAGCATGGCCTGCCATTTTGCTACCTAAAATGCTACCAAATATCCTAAGTTGTGTAACAATGGCGCTACCGAATTCGCAGGGATATATTAAAGTGGCATTACCAAATTATTTTTTGATGGGCGCTACCAATTCATCTTTACTAGTTTAGTATTGGCACTACCAAATTGCACACAGTGATATACAGGATCGATGCTACCGAATGTGCAGAGTTATTTTGCAAGGACGTTTATGCAAGTTTTGAGTAACTAATTTAAAACTTGTATTATGAACAAATGGGAAGGTATTTTTAAAACTGAAGGAGGTTTTTGTTCATCACATACCAAATAACAAAAACCTCTCTTAGTTTTTCAAAATGTGTTATGGTTAGAGATATATTAGACATATAAGTAGCTCTACCGAATGTGCAAAACTATTTTACTGCGGTGCTATGGAATTGCCTGTAGCGGTTACGGTTTGGATATTCGCCTTGTTGGGAGGTTGCCACCTGTCAAGGAGGATTCGAATGGATTCTCAAGGATTAGTTAGATGTCAAGGGACACCTGAAACTAAGTCTTAGCTCCATCAAAGGCCTCATGCAGTGAGGTGGAAAAAAATTATTAATGACTTCCAACAAATTCTTGAAATTTAGCAGTTTGTTGGATTTTTGTCTCTTTGATTATTGCCACCTATATCCAAGGCTTAGAATCTAATGGAGGATATGGGATTCGAACTCCTAAGGATATTTGGATTATATTTTCTATTTAAGGAAGGAGAGATCTCTTGGAGAGAGGTGGGATTCATGAGCCAAGAGAGGCTAGAGAGAGTAGGAGCAGACAATTTTTATGTGTGTGTTCATTTGTAAGCCCGTGGGAATTTTATGATTGTAAGCATTACTGCTATTGGAGACTCATGAGAGATGTGATTTCATATTGTTATTCCTTTTTTATATATATTCTTATTTGAATATATTGCAAATTTGAGGATCAAAGGCTGCCAATGATTTATGGATCCTTAAGCAATAGAGGATCTATTGTATTTTTCCCATCAGTCATTATTTATATTCAAGTATTTGTTGATTCATTAAACTGAGAGGATATTTTCTTAGTGAACATTTTGTCTTATGTTTTCCTTCTTCATTCTTCCACCTATCAACATATAATCTTGTTTTCTGTTGAGCATCTTTAGTGCCTTCAATGAGTAGAATGTTTGTGACTCCATTGCCCATTGGTGTACCCTACTGATCTGCAATTTGTTGCCCTCTCCCTTTCTTTCTCCATCTTGTTGATCCACCTATTCAAAACCAAAATTATATTTTACATTATGATGGGCATTGATATTACACTTTATCATTCAAAGTGTGACTTTCAGTGGTAACATTTTTAGCGTCGTTGTCGGGGAACGAGTTGAATACATTTCCCTAGGAAGAGCGACATTGCATAGCTCCATCTTTAGATGGTGACTAAATTTGGACACCTTCAAGACTACACATTCACCATGGAGACTCCATTTTTCAAAATCTGTTGACTGTGAGTCCACTGGAATGAGACAAATTAAATGTCTATGGAGGCTATCCTGGCCAGGAGGTTTGTCCCACTCAATTTCTCATCCATAGATGGTTATCCACATCCTATGCCTCAAATTGATGAATGGAAAGATATGTTGCCTAGATTTTATGAAGTTGAGAATGACAACCCTGTTGAGCATGTTCATGAATTTCATGCTTTGATGCAGTAGCTTGACATCCATCATGAAGATATATTATTGAAAATGTTCATGTATTCATTGGAAGGCTATGCGAGTCAATGGTATAAAAAACTCCCTTCTTCTACTATTTTCTCTTTGAAGGACTTTCATGATGTTTTTTATTCTCATTGCAAGATAATTTATCCAACTGAAATAATTTTTGAGAATTGTTGTGAGGGGTATGCATCATATATTCAGGATTCAGCAAGTGATTCCTCTAGCAGTTTTGATGAAGGGGAGGATTGCAGAGAGAAGGACTTATATGATGAGTTGGATGATGTTTTTCCTAAATTTGAAGAACAAATGCATCATTCATGTCAAAAGATAGGTCCCCAAGAGAAATATCAAGATGGACAGTTCATCATTTCCCTATATTCTCCATTTTGCGATTCTTTAAGTCAAGAGGTCATCTTAGGTTCAGAGTTATTTCATCATGAGGATAGTGTTGTAGCTCGTCATGACCAAATTCATAGATTATCATTTGTTGTTGTAATCCCTCCTATTGTTAATGAACCAGTGTGCCATGATTTGCCAAGTTTTGATGACTATGAGGATGTTTTCCCTAAACAACCAGTTGTCCCAGCTATTGTATTAAGCTCCTCAACCATTAATAGTCAAATGGTCATTGATTTTCCTTTGTATGATGATTATGAATATGATTTCTCTGAACATTCAGTTGAATACCTTATATCAGAGAAGTACCCTAATTTCCATCAAAGCAACAATAGCTTGTTTCAACCCTCATGTCATATTTTTGTTGTTGAAAAAGAAGAAAAGTATGATAATCTAAGTTTGGAAGGTGAAAAACTGATAAATTGGGACCATAAGCCAACCTATGATGAATATCCCTCACAGTCAGAAGATAATACATAAGAATGTAATTTCACAAGCACCTCTAATTGTGATGAACTGCCCTATCAGTCCCCTATTCCTCTTGAAGACACAATCTCAGCTTCATCAAGAAGCCAAGATCAAATGTCATGTGAGAAGATGAGAGAGGTTAAAATTGAAGAAAGACAAGCATCCCTAAGCCTTTTTCCTAATACACCTCATGACCAGGAGTGGACCAAAGCCATATGCATTGAGAATGAATCAGAAAATCAGCAAGCAATGCAACAACCAAGCACAGTGGAGGAAGGACCTAATGTAGTACTTTTCCTTTTTACACAAAGCAATGTCGTAGGGGAAAGTATTGATGATGTTTTTCAGGATCCATTTGCAGCTTGTCTGCAAGCAACAAGTGAGCCTACGATCACTGATTTCTTTAATGAAAAGTGTATTGCCAAATGTTTCTTTGACGTGCCTTTAAGTAGGAATTATCTCTAGTGCTTAAGGAAGCACATTTAAAAGCTTCAAACAATTGAAACAATGATGAAATGGCTTCACTCATTGTTTCATGTAACTTGAATGCTTCATTTTCCCAATAATTAGAGTAGGTGTTTGCAATAAGCTTGTTGGACAAGCATTGTTTTCAACATTTTTGTCAGTTTCAGTTTTAATTTTGCATTTGGTTACAGTTGAAGGTCACTGATCAAAGAAGATTGTAGAGGTTAAATGTTAGGAGAAGACCTAGAATAAGGCACTTAAACTACAATAGTTCTTATATCCTCACAGGGAGGTCTCTATCCCCCATGGAGCCTATGTTAGCACATGAATTTGCAGCTAGAAGAGCCCTGCCTCGACATAAGAAACTAAATAACCTCTAACAGGCTAAACATAGGCTTTCATATATCATCTCAAAGTTATTGATTAGTCTTATCATATAGAAGAGCACAAACATTATGTAGCGCCATGGTGCTATGGAATCGTATATATAGCATGTCTTTCCATTTTGCTACCTAAAATGCTATCCTAAACTGTGTAACGATGGCGCAGGGATATATTACAGTGGAACTACCAAATTATTTTTTTACGGGCACTCCCAATTCAGCTTGACCATTTAAGTATTGGCGCTACCGAATTTCACACAGTGATATACAGGATCGACGTTACCGAATGTGCAGAGTTATTTTGCAAGGACGTTTATGCAAGTTTTGAGTAACTAATTTAAAACTCGGATTATGAACAAATGGGAATGTGTTTTTAAAAACTGGAGTATGTTTTGGTTCATAACATACCAAATAAAAAAAAACTCTCTCATGTTTTCAAAATGTGTTATGGTTAGAGAGATATTAGACATAGAAGTGGAGCTACCGAATGTGTAGAACTATTTTACAGCGGCGCTACGGAATTGCCTGTAGTGGTTACGGTTTGGATATTCTCCTTGTTGGGAGGTTTCCACCTATGAAGGAGGATTCGAATGTATTCTCAAGGATCATTTAGATTTCAAGGGAAACCTTCACCTAAGTTTTATCTCCATCAAAGGCCTCATGCAGTGAGGTGGAAATAATTTATTAATGACTTCCAACAAATTCCTGAAAATTAGCAGTTTGTTGGATTTTTCTCTCTTTGATTGTTGCCACCTATCTCCAAGGCTTAGAATCCAATGGAGGAGATGGGATTCGACCTCTTAAGGATATTTGGATGTTATTTTCTATTTAAGGAAGGAGAGAGCTCTTGGAGAGAGGTGGGATTCATGAGCCAAGAGAGGCTAGAGAGAGTAGGAGTAGGCAGTTTCTCTATGTGTCTTCATTTGTAAGCCTATGGGCATTTTATGATTGTAAGCATTACTACTATTGGAGACTCATGAGAGATGTGATTTCAGATTCTTATCCTTTTTTTTATATATCTTCTTATTTGAATATATTTCAGATTTTAGGATCAAAGGCTACCAATGATTTATGGATCCCTAAGCAGCAAAGGATCTGCTGTATTTTTCCCATCAGTCATTATTTATATTCAAGTATTTGTTGATTCATTAAACTGAGAGGATTTTTTTTAGTGAACATTCTATCTTATGTTTTACTTCTTCATTCTTCCACCTATCAACATATAATCTTTTTTTCTGTTGAGAAGCTTTAGTTCCTTTGATGAGTAGAATGTTTGTGACTCCATTGCCCATTGGTGTAGCCTACTGATCTGCAGTCTGCTTCCCTCTCCCTTTCTTTATCCATCTTGTTGATCCACCTATTCAAAACCAAAATTATATTTTACATTCTGATGGGTGCTAATCTTACACTTTAGCAGTCAAAGTGTGACATTTAGTGCTAACATGAGGTAGTTGAGGTTGACTTATCAAATTCTCTGTTGATCTTAATTGCAGTATTCTGTTAAAATTCTTTGAGATGATAAAATCATTATCTCCTATGAATAAGATATGGATGTATTTATATATTATTAAGAAGATTGTGTGTGATGTTGATCACAATTTAATTCTAATGTTGAAGCCCTCCTTCAATCATTTCATATTGTGAAAATACTTTTGTTGCAAATAAAGATTGTATTTAGGTTGTTGAAGAACCATTTTATTTCGTAATCTGAAGCAATTAAGATTTAGGGTTTTCTTCCTAACACTCTCCTAATCCAATATATCACAGATATATATTTTATCCCAAGAGGAGTACCACCTCTCTAAAAATGAAGGGGGACAAATGTCCTTATGAGGTTGTCGTTTCGGTCCTAACAGATTCAAGCGTCAACATTTTTGGTGACCATACTGGGGAACGCTTTATTTTCAAGATATTTGAGGAACCAGAAATCTCCATGGATAAAATTTTCGAGATGAAGATTCAATAAAATTACTGCTTATTTTAAGCATGGCTCACATTTTTTGTAATTTCAAAAGGAAACGAAAAGCACCAAATATTCGGGAGAATGAACTCCCTGGTGACTCCATTGAAAAAATTCAAAATGAGGGGTTTCATTCATGTCATAATTATTCTTTATATTCTTCATCAAGCCCATCAATGTCTTTGCAAGACTCGAAAAAAAGGATAAATACTCAAAGAAGGATTCAATTTTATAATACCCCTTCAAATCTACCATAAATAGACTTTCCAATGCCCAATATTCCTGTTGAAATTTTTTCTACATTCTTTGGGGATGCTTCAAAAGATGCATAGAAACACTTGATTAATTTTAAAGGTACATGTTATGATTTCAACCAAACTGAATACAATGTTACATGTAGATTATTTCTACAAACTCTACAAGAGGATTCTCTTGAATGGTACAGTTCATTAATTCCTAACTCCATTACTAGCTGGGATGTGTTAGAAGATTCATTTGAAGAAAATTTTATCCAAAGGTGCATTCATATGTTTTTAATGATGTTTTAAATGTTTTTTTCCACTCGCCCTCTCCCAAATGGACACAAAAGGATGAAATCAATGATTTAGAAGAAGAATATCATGAAATACTGCAAGACTTTTCTAAATCAAATCTTGTTGCTGAGAATGAAGGAAACAATTCCAAAGACCAAGAAAAGGATATTAGCATCTCATATACTCCATATGAGGAAGAAGTTAAAGAGTCTTCACCAAATATGCAAGAATAATTCAGCCAAAATAAAGAAGAATTGGTGGAAGAAAACAATTTTGAGAACAAAGAAGATAACCATTACATAGAAGAAGAACATTTCCAAGACATCGACAATGAAACAATAATCTTAAATGTGGAAAAAGAAGAAAAAAAGAATGTTTTCAAGAAATAAATTTCTCATTTGATTGAATATAGCAGCACTCTGGGGCAGCCAAGAGTATATTATATTGAATATTGGTTTGAAATTATTGTCAGCCCGCCAATGAAAACAAGTCTTCTGCACACATTGCTCGATCCCATTGTGGTACATTTTGGGCATTGTCCTAATTTTCATGCTCCTGATTTATGGGTAGCAACCCCAATATTTTTTTTACTGTTGGAGCCCATTTCAAAAGTCAATTGGATGCTCAAATGGCTCCATTGGAAATATTCATATACATAAGGTGCCCCTTTCTTCCAAGTAAGTTAGGGTAGGTAGATAATGTATGTACATATTTTGTTTCCTTAGTTCAATTTTGCATAATAAGGTAGTATTTATATTGAAGTTTGAAGATGACTCCGTGAAATAAGAATAATTACAAGAGTTCATTTTGAACATGACTCCATAGCCCAGTGGAGAAGGAAGTTGGTCTTAATATTTTGGTGTTCTCAGCAACCCACAGGGGGTCACTGTCTAGCCATTGGAGCTAGTTGTTGACCAAAATTTGTTCACCTATATGTTCCCTCTCCTGGAATAATAATAAAAAAATGATATTGGAAAATGAATATTTTTGAACTATTATATTTTCATTACATAACCCTCGGTATCATCTTCGCCATTCATTTCGCGGAATCAAAATCGGAGTCTCCATGACCAAGATACACATACTTTTGTCCAGAAGTCCAATGGAGGTATTACAAGAAGAAATACGAAAAATGTTCTAAGTCACATGTTCTCTCTTCTCCTTTCACTTCACCTCTATTCATTATCTCATTTTATACTTAGTCATTTTTCTCATTGTCTCATTACTTTCATATTCCCCTTACCATTTTCCACACTTAGCCATTTTTCCTCATTCCTTTCCATGTTCACATTCATTTCCCTTTTCCTTTATTTTCCCATTTCTTTTTCTTTTACTTTCCATTTTCATTATCAAATTTTTCCATTTCTTTCCTTTTCCCTTTTTCCCTTCCCAAATTTCATGTAATTCCTTTATTTCCCATATATTTCTTCTCATTTTTCATATTTTCTATATTTCTTTCCATATTTCACGTGACCCATTATATAATTTCCAGACTTGGTCTTAATTACTATGGCTTACCACGGGTTCACGGGTTGGTGATAATTCTTAAGAGTATGTTTTATATCTGCTACCCTCACAATGCACTTTGACTTCCTCCACCTTCATAATGCACACAACTCTTTTACTACTCTTTACTATGCAACTCCTCCAACACTTAGCCAAATATATGAGTCCCCGTGGGTTCACAGGTTAATAATATTATTTTAATAATAATTTTATTATCCTAAGTTATCGCAGGTTCACATGGTTAAAATTTTGGGTTTCACTTCAAGAAAATTAAATTACAGTTGTCCTATTTTAATTGGAAATTAATTAAATTGTAAAAATATAAGTTTAATTAAATTTTTTATTAAAAAATGAGAGGGACCCATTTCCAATATACTTATATTAATGATGTGAATTCATTAATGAGGAATTAATTAAGTGGAATGTTTCAAGAATAAACTTGTACGAGAATTTCAATAGAGGAAGAAAACCCTAACTGCTCAGGTAGTTAGAAAATTTCTTCTTAAAAAGAGAAGAGAGGATCCATCAAAAGCCTAAGAATCGGTATTTTCAAAGGGGCAGGGAATAATATCAGAGGAGGAAAAGGTACAACCATGGATACACTATCAAGCTTCTGATCAAAAGAAAGAAATCTCCACCTTCTCCATTTTTTTATATATATTGTTCTACACCACTTCTCATAGTTTTATGCTTGAATCTTAGAGTTGGGAACAAGGATGAGTTGTTGAGTGTTCTTCTTATATTATTCTAAGATATTTTATTATATGATCATGGATTATTTGCAGCCACATACATGGCTGTCAAATATTTTGTAATGAAGAACATATTTCATAAATAAAACTCCACAAAGAATTTATTTGGGGTTTATCTTGACTGTATCTTATAACTTTGAGTCTTAAGTATCAGGTATTTGAGATTGACCTATCAAATTATCTTTTGATCTTAATTGTAGTACTCTGTCAAAATTCTTTGAGATGATCAAATCATTCTCTCCTATGAAGAATATATGGATGTATTTATATATTTTTAAGAAGATTGTGTGTGATGTTGATCACAATTTAATTCTGATGTTGAATCCCTCCTTCAATCATTTCTTATTGTGAGAAGACTTTTTCTACACATAAATATTGTATTCAGGTTGTTGAAGAACCATTTTATTTCATAATGCCAAGCAATAAAGATTTGGGTTTGCTTCCTAGCACTCTCCTAATCTGAGATATCATAGATATATCTTTTAGCCCAAGAGGAGTACCACCTCTCTAAAAATGAAGGGGGTCTAATGTCCTCATGAGTTTGTTGTTTCAGTCCTGATGGATTAAAGCATTAACAGGTGTTACCCTTAACAAATTTCTAAATTTTTTTTTAAGTGACTCATTCATGAGCCCAAGTAGGCCAAGCATTGTAACCTTTCTCTGATACCAATTTGTAACACTCCCGACCCCTAAGTATCCTTTTTAGGGATGGGGCATCAAAATTTCTCTTTCCTTAACTATCTCAAATCCTCTTTCCGGGATATCAATTCTCTTATGCTCATCAAGAGATTTCTAACAACTGCTACCCTGCTAGAATCCGAGCTTTGGATTTGGAGTTACGCCCTTGCAAAGTTATTCATGATTTATTGGTCAAGGGCTATGTGGCGTCCATGTGGGTCCATCTCATTCATACCATCCCAAGTTCCTTGGAGTCCCAGATCTCCCTAGTGCTCCACTCCAAACTTCTGGAGTTTTGAAAACCCAGACACTCGAAGGGTCCACACTTACACGTGACGAACAATTACACGCATGGGTAGGAGCAGGTGGGTTTGGTCCTTCAGCTGAGTTAATTCCTAGCATTCCAGCACCCCAATTTTCCCGAAGTCCTGAACATACCGGTGGTTCCTGATACTCCACCATCTATTATGCCATGCGAGCATGTGCTAGGGGCGATGATATGTGGCAAGGGAAGAGATAACACGTGGTCCCCTCAATGGGTGACATGTGTCATGTTATAATGCGAATTTATGGTATGTGAAAGGAAAAAATCAAGGTGACACGTGGCACATCGAACATGGCTCCATGTCACCCTAGGTGATGTTAGCATTCGACGTCACTCTGGGACTTGTATCCTTTGGAAGTTTCTAGCTTCAGCTACCTTGCAAATCTCGTGGATCTCTGAAGTCTAAAATCTCACCAACTACCTCCCAATATCCCTTATGTCCCATGATCAATATTGTACCATGTAGATCCATATATCTATAGCCTCGGTTTCTTCGCAACTTCGGCGTTTGGGGGATATGCTGTGTGATTCCCTTCTTACTCCTAGAGTGGTCATCACCAGACTGACCACGATCTAGATCCAATGGCCAAAGGGGATCTTGAATGATCCTCATATCAATATCTCTCATCACTTCATGAGTTCATCATTTAGGGGTTATACCCACTCCACACTCCCTTTCTCCCGGAGTGGTCAACATTGGACTGACCATGACGTAGATCCAACGATTCGAGAAGCTCTTGAGTATCCTCGAATCTACGATCTGCATTACTTCACGATCGGTAAGTGGGTTAGGGACTAACGGTGGGATAGATCCCATAGTCACGATTAGGGAAACCTTTACAAGTTGTTCATCCTCACTGGTAACCAAACCAACAGGTTTCATTCAGTTGGTTTTAGGGGTTGTAAAGTCATAGCATCCCGGAGCTCCAATATCCCAGAGTTTCTGAAGCCATAATAGCTTCCCTCCTTTTGAGCCTAGCAAAGGGTTCCCAGGTCATGGTCATATGGATCCTCTGATGGGTCTCGAGGCTGCATGCCCACCTCTTTACCTTGATTTAGTTAGGGTCATGGTCATGAGCCCTCGATCACACTGACAACTAGTTTAAAGGAGGCGCCCTCCCTCCACAGAGTTTGAATTTAGAAATATCGCAAATGTAAATTCGAGAGGTTGTCAAGACTGGAATATTTCAACTAAATCCCACCCTGACTCTTGCATTAAAAATTCCATTCTTTGGAAAAAATACCTTAAGTATTTTCCAACCAATCCAGAGATCGCAAACTTATTCTTCAATTCATCTGAAAACCCATGTCTAGAAATTCTCTTGCTACTAAGAAGAGGAAAACAAAAACTATGCAATTATAGGGGCTCACAGAAAACTAGTAAGAGTCTCTAATGATTAATCAAACAATTTAATTCATAATCATAAATAGAGACATTCAATCACCACTTCCATTCTAGTGCATAGAGTATAAAAATACTTATTAGGAATCCAAAATTGTGAAGCAACGACTGAGAGGGCTGCATGTTTCAACCCAACCATAGGCACAACAACTCCTAAATGGATTTACTATTGGCCACCCCATAGCTATATCATGATGCTCTGAGAGAGACTCTTTCTTCTTGTTCAGCGACAGTCAGGGACAGAGGTTACTCTCCTCCTCCCACAGAAGCTTGGAAATTGGTTTTATTTTCACCAAGAAAGGGGGTCTGCAATGAGTGTTTCCTCAGTCACTCATCTTCCTGCATCCCCATTTATTATCTTGGACCAAAAACACTACCAGAAGCTTCTTTCATCCAGAGAAAGCTTGTTGTTCAGTACTCCTCAGAACTAGAGAGTTTCATATGCTCTTCTCTTTCTTCCAAAAAGAATGGTCTCTCGACTCATCCCTTCATAAGTCCCCTCTGCCCATGAATTCCCTTCTTTTATGTCCTTCCTTGGTAATATTGTGTGGGTTTGAATCCCCAGCTTGGGGTCAGGTTAGGAAGTCTCTCAGATGGGTACTCTTCCCATCTCCTCATTAACTCTTTAGGAGGGATTCCCAACTACCATCCTGACTGGTAATTTATTTTTGGGTCAGAGGACTGTTTTGGGTCTGAATAATTAAATCCAGTAAGGTACTGGTCAGGTGGGGGTCATATCAACCATTGTTAGTTCTCCTCACCATCTCTCTCATATAATCATGATCTACCTTGGAAATCGCCTTCAACAATTATGCAACACTATCCATTTTATTTAATAACAGGAATACATACATCACCTTTTATAACAGGAATAGTAGTAGAAGCTATGTTATATATTTTTAAATGAATATTATTTCATTTTCTTATCTATTCATATTGGAGGTTTCCCCCTCAAAGAGGAAAGTGAATGTTGCATTCAATTGTGAATATCAATAAAGGTTTTATTACTATTGTTAATTTCCAATTTTTATTTTGTACAATTTCTTTCCATGGCTATATTTCAATATGTTTTTTTTCTATATATTCTATTTTAACTAATAAAGAACACCACATGTATATTTGACTAGCGTGAATATCCCTCCCCTTGATAGCTACCTATTAAACCAAACTAATAACCTCCTTCCACTTTTTCTATGAACCAAACCCTAATCCTTGACACCGTTATTATTAGGTTTGAGGAAAAACTTTAAGTACTTCAATCCATCATGTAGATTTATCCACTGAAAGGGAAAGATTTGGATAAAGAACCTTGATTTATCCTCATCTACCCTAGAAAAAGAAATAGAATATGTAGACATATTTATATTCATTCTTGTTGTTGTACAATACAAATCTAAAATATCTTTCAAATTTAGTGCATCTCTTCTTGACCCATCACATAATAAAATAATGTTATTTATAAAAAGAAGATGAGATAGAAACAAAAATATTCCTAATTTTATACATTTTATGGATCTAGTTCTTCTTTCCTTGAAAAGTGCACTACTCACCCTAGTACCACAATAAGGAAAAATAGAGGAGACAAAATCCACCCTTGTTTGAGCGCTCTACTTGACCTAAAGAAACACAATGCAGGACCATTGATGATTCTTGCATAGGAAACTATGGAAACATGACTCATAAACTAATTAAAAAGTATACACAGAAACCCAAGCGAATAAGCATTATCCTCAAATACAACCAACTAGCTCTATCATAATCCTTGGAGTTGTCTAGTTTAATCACCATAGTTCAAATTTATTAGATTTTATAGACTGAATCACCTATTGGACCACGCCGATAGCCTCTTGTATTTTTCTACTTGATAAGAATCCAAACTACTCTTTTGAAATATCTTTTAATTGTGTCTTCTTCTCCCTTGGGGAAATTATCTTGCTATAATATTGTATATTGAATTGCATAATGAGATTGTTATAAAATCCTCATAGGCCAATAGATTATGTAACTTTGTAATTAAATCAATAAATATATAAATAAAGTTGGTTAGCATATTTCCAAGTACATCTAGATTATTCAATAACCCTCTATAAATATTCCTAGAGAAACTCATAGAGACCCAAAAACAAAATCAGTGGTCCACCCATATGGGCCAAGACACTTATCGTTTTTTTAAATTTGTGTATCACCTCATAAAGACCATCCTTTGAACCTTCTTCAAGAGGCATCATATTATCCTTTTCATTAAAAAAACTAACAAAATAAGATGTCATTTTTATTACTTTAGCTATTGTGTTCCTACTTTATTCCTTGTATATTCCTTCAAAGTGGGAAATACCTATATTTGAAAGATCCTAAAATATTTGTGTTGATGTACCATCTTACCTTGACATATTCAAAATAATATTAAATTTTTTTATAGTGTTTTTCATACTTGTGAAAAAACTTTGTGCTCTCATCACCGTTTGAAATTCATAAATCCCTACCCTTTAGCCTCTAAACATTTTCTTTGTCAACTAATAACTTCCTTATCTTTTGTTCCAACTCTCTAACTTCACCCTTATATATTTCATCAATAAAACCTTCCAACTCCCTCTAATATTAAACCTCCAAACACATTCCATAGAATTGATCTCTTGTTCTTCACTTTTCCTCTTTTGGAAAGCCCGATCTAAAAAAACATTATTCACCCTCTTCAAATTAGACTCAAACTTAATAAAAGATTATTCCACTGATGAACTATTATATGGATCCCACTTATATTTTACTAGATTAATAAAATATTCCTTTTCCATTCAAGTTGAGTTGAATTTAAAATGGTTGGGAGGATTTTTACCTACCTTTTCTATCTCTAAAATCATAGGAATATGGTTTGATTCTACCCCAACACCTACCCACTACCTTATCCTAGTCTAGTATTCAACTAATGATTCACCCAATAACAACCTATCAAATATCTTATCAATTATGTTAACCTCTTGTCTCATGTTCCTTTAGGTAGGAGTTAATTTTATAAGAGCCACATCAATTAAACATGCATCTTCAATTTTCTTCAAAAAATAATTTGATAAAGAATCAAGGTGTTTAGTTGAACCCCATATCTATGCTCTTATTGCAGAGAAATTTAGGTCACCCCCAATTGATGCAGGAGCATTGCAAGCATCACAAGCAGCAAGCAAG
>ML804821.1:0-18112 GCA_009831015.1 Picea engelmannii
TAAACGTCGATGCTTTGGAAAAATGGTTAAGTCTTCTAGAGGGTTATTTCTTTGTCCAAAATTTTTCCAACAATGGAAAAATCACCTTCGCGATACTTAAATCTCTTCCCCATCAATAAGATTTATTTTTTATTAAAACCATAACATCAATTTTTATTTTAGTGTTTCTTGAGAGCCCACCCTTAGTCTTTGCTCTCCCTTTAGTATTTATCTCTACCCATCTAATGTTTTTAACTCAAGGCTTGATGTCCTGAAGATGGATCCTGATATGGATCCAAAACATCAACAAGCAAATGTAAATACTGTGGATTCTCCAACTCATATCCAAAATATCTCTTCCCCATGTCAAATATTTGTGGGAAACTTATTGTGTGCAACATGCCAAAGATTAATCTACAATTTTTGGGCCAGAACCCACTTGGGTGTCTTTTGTTGATGCCCTCAAGAAGTGATACTACCATGTTGGAAACTATTATGACCAATAAACAAGATGGGAAACTTTGCACCAGGAAAGAGACCAGATGGTGTTGGAGTACACCAACATATTCCATACCTTGCATAAACATATGGGTATTAAATACTTCGAGAAGCACTTGGTCTTGAAGTACCCTAGTGGCATACATAGGTACATCCAAAAATATACGGAGTTCTTATTAATCTCCTCATTGGGAGTCTCTTACCAATATGCTTTCAAGAACGAGAAAAAGTTCAAGAAAAAGAATAAGTGATATTTCATCTCTACAAACCCATCACAATAGAAGAACGATAAAGGTGGCCCTAAATTCCAAAGAAAAGGATAGAGAAAGGATGTCCAGCCTTAGGACAACCGGTCGAAGTCACCAACAAAAAAGGGTAATGGGAAGTCAAAGAAGGACATTGGAAAGTGGTGCTAGTTCCAAAAAATCCCTTGGCACAACACCAATGAATGTTTCTCCAAAATGTCATTATTGGCCGAGATGAAAGCCTTAGATTCTGATGCCAACTTAGAATCTAAGTAAAAACCAAATAAGGGAAAAACAATCATTAATGCAAGACCCAGTGTCACCATCACTATCAAAAAATTCCAACCAAAGTAACCAGAGGATTCTGAAGAAGGGGAGTGCCTCTTCCACTCATAGATGTGGGTGAAGGGGACCCCCTTCCATTTCTTGTTGATAGCGGTATCCAGAATAACCTAATATTAGAAAAGGTCTGCAAGAGGTTGAACCTAACAATGATGTCACATCCTCAACCATACACCATTAGTTGGCTTAGCCAAGGACAATACATCCATGTCAACTAACAATTCGACTTGCACTATGGAATCAAACTCTTCAAAGATGAGGTATTGTGCGATGTTTTCCCCCTTGAAGTTTGTGATGTTCTTTTAGGACAACTATATATGTGAAAGAATCATGTTGTTTATGAATCTAGGCCTTGTAGTGTCATTATTACTTTGGGAGGTCAACTCTACAAGGTACCAGAGGAAATCATGACTACTACAGTCACTTTGATCTCCATGAAGTAGTGCTAAAAGTAGTCTCTCAGACCGAGATATTTGTCCTCTTTATGGTCCAATTGGAAGGTCAATGGAAGGTCACTACAACCTCTAAAACCTCTTCACGAGGTATATCTACATAAAAACAAAAGGTGGATAATATAGTAGAAGAGAACCAAGACATATTTTCCTTTCCTAATGGGGTGCCTCTGCACTTTCAGGTCAAGAACTCAATTGAATTGACACCCAATGCTTCTTTTCCTAACAAAACTATATATAAGAATTTTGTTATGGAGAATGAAGAAATCAAATGTCGGATCCAAGAACCAATTTTCAAGGGACACATCAGACCAATATCCTCACGTTGCAGGAGCCCAATTGTTTTGGTACAAAATAAGGATGTGACATGATGACTTTGTATTGATTACAAATCCCGAAACAAGTTCACAGTAAAAAACTGGTACCCAATCCATTAGATTGATGATCTTCTTGATCAACTCAAGGGAACCAAATTTTTCAGTAATATTGATACAAAGTAAAGATTCCACCAAGTGCTTACTGAGAAAAATAAGGTATGGAAGACAACATTCAAGTCTAAAGAAGGTCTCTTTGAGTGATTGGTCATAGATTTCATCTTGACTAATGCCTCAACCACATTCATGCAAATGATGGATGATATATTGCTGACATTCAAAAAATCCTTTGTGGTCATATATCTGGATGACATCCTCATATTTAACAAAACCTAAAAGGAACATATGAAGCACATTCAGTAGGTCTTGGGAACACTGCAACATCACAAGTTATATGCCGATTTGGAGAATTATTCCTTCGACATGCAGAGAATCCAATATTTGGGATACATTGTGGATGAGAAGGGTGAACATGTGGATCTAGTCAAGATCCAAGTCATCTGTGATTGGCCAACCATAAATACATTGACCGAGCTCTGACACTTCTTAGGCCTTTCCAAATTCTACCAAATGTTTTTGGGGGGGTTCTCTCATATCGATTAGGCCCTAAGCTAGGTGACCAAGGGTGAAGCGAAGGCCAAGTTTGTTTGGGTCACATACCAACAGAAAGAATTCAAGGATTTGAAATTGCACCTCTACTCAACACTATTCATTATTATTCTAGACATGCAAAAACCATTCAATATTCAGACATATGATTTAGATCATGCTATCGATGTAGTCCCCACTTAGCATGGGCATATGAAATTATATCTATTGTTGTTCATAGATACCCCACCTAAGAAAAAGAGATGTGCTCCATTGTGCAAGCATTTTGACACTGGAAGAATTACATTTTAGGGAATGAAATGGCCATCCACATTGATCACAATCCTATGATATTAATGCAGACACATGGAAAGTTACATAATGGCTGCCATCATAAGTGGTCCACCTACTTGTAGAAATTCCATTTGAATATCAAGTAAAAGAAGGGAAGCACCAACCATGTTACATACTTCTATATTCAACCCCTAGTTGTGGTGCTGACCATAGTTCTTAACTCCTATGCACATGAGAAGTATGGGTGGTCACAATTATACAATAGTGACTCTAAATTTGCTACTCCCTATCAGATATTGAGCACAACATAAATCAGTTCCAAAATTTCATCTCCAGGATTGAATTCTATTCCATCTGAGCCATCTATATGTTCCTTAAAAAAGACATGCAAATATTATATGGAAATCTCATTACAGTTTGGTGGCGAGACACTTTGGTGTAGACAAAACAATGGTAGTACTGCAAAATATTTTTTATCGGCCAAAGCTTCAACAAGATGTCCACAAGTACATCATATCTTTTACTTCTTGTGCCATTGACAAACCTGCCATAAAGAAACAAGGGTTGTACAACCCTATGCCTACTCCCGATAGGCCTTGGGAGTCCATCTCCATGGATTACATGTTTATTCTAGATTCAAATAATCATGGTAATGACTATGTCTTCTTGGTCGTTGATCAATTATCTAAGATGGAAATTTTGGCAACCTATAATATGAACATCTCATTCGAGGCCACCACTAAACTCTTCTTTGAATGCGTTTGGGTGAATTTTGGGTTCCCACAGACCATTATTTTAGATCGAGACAATAGGTTCCTGAGCAATTTTTGGTCTAGCCTATGGATGATGATGGACACTAAGCTAACCAAATCAACTGCCTTCCACCCACAAACTGATGGAAAAACAAAGGTGGCCAACAATATGATTATGCATATCATGAGGATATACAATTCCAAACATCCACACACATGGGATGAGAGACTTCCTTATATTAAACATATCTACAATAGATCCCTCCACAACTCTATTGGACATAACCATTTTTAGGTGTGCTTGGGGTTCCAATCATTGCCCCCCATTGATGTAGCTCTACCCATTGCAACTACACATGAATAGTTATCCCATACTTAGACCGAGGCTGATAGAGCAACCAAATTTTTTGAGCGAACCCAACACATTCAACAACAAGTTCATGAAATTTTGCAGAAATCCAATGCCAAGTACAAGCAGTGCCACGATTAGCATCGGGTAACACACAAATTTCAAGTGGGAGATAAGGTATGGATACATTTATAGAAAGAGCACCTCATACGGACCCTTCAAAAGATCCACCCACTTTGATACTAGCCTTAAAACATCACCAAGGGCCAAGGATTTGGGTGAGAATTATTTTGAATTAAGTATTCTCCCTTTCTTTGGATTGCACCCGATATTTAATGTGGAACTACTTCGCCCATATTTTCCACCTCTCATGGACACTTCAAAAGCAGTCAAGCACCTGGACCCTACATGACTCAATATTAAATGCATTGAATATGTGACAATTGATTGGATCATGGACACCAAAAAAAAGGGAACCTACCAATAGAACATCGAAGTCTATCAGGTCGTCAGAGTAGGGTATCTTCTTCAATAGGGAAAGTGGCTCACCAAGAGTCGATTCAATAGAATTTTCCCCATCCAATGGAGGAACTTGATGCAATGGGGACCATTTCTTACTAAGGGGGGGAGGAATGATCCAGGTTGATTTTGGTGGCCACCCAAGTGTTCCACTAATTCAGAATGGTTCCACATCTTAACAATTTGTTTACGGGTTTTTGGGTCCCAAATTTTCGGGGTCGTTTTGAGGCCCTAAATGACGATTTTTTGGCTCAACAATGCCTAACATGTAGCCAAAGGAAAATTATAGGTTTAATGGAATGTGAAATCCTCAAATAAATCTTTTCGACAAGATACCAAGCACCCTAAACATATATTGTATGCAAAATTTGTGCCCCCTGGAAGTTGACGTATCAACTAACCACATCGTGGCCTACAAACATTTTAGCGTTTCATCTTCTAGGGTTAGGGTTTTGGATGTTTATGGTTTTATCATTGATTCTTAATGTTAAAATGATTTTTTTTCCTCTTTATATTTATATTCTTGTGAATGATCATAGTCGTAACATCACTAGCTTCATAGATAAGCTACCACCATTCTAGCTAGCTTGTGTGTTTTTCATTTTTACAATCTTTTGTATTCTAGACAATCATTAATAGAATTTGAACTTAACTATATTACTGTGTTCCTTGCAATATCTCTATGTATTTCCATATTATATATTTTCCTCCATTTCGTTCTCAAAATAATCATGATCAAGGTTGGACTATGTAGAAGGTCATCCTAAGAAAATTTAGGAGAACATAAATGGATGGATGAGAAGTTGGATAAGAAGTTGAATGAGAAGTTGGAGTATCAAATCAATAGAACCTATACATATTTGAAAACATGTTGGATGAGAAGTTGTTGGGTATGCTAGATTGAGGTATACTAGAAGAACACCACTAGACTACATATCACATTGAGTCAAACAAGGAAGAAACATATAACTTGAGACTATTTAGCCACCCACAACCCTCTTCAGGTCCACACAACAATACACCAATGGATAATAACATATGGCATCATTCTCATAAGGTGGAACTAAACAAGTTTGATGGTTCTGACTTCTTAGGATGAGTCACTTAGATGGATCATTACTTCTCCCTCCAATCCATTACTGATTAAATGGTGAACCTTAGGGTGGGGGTCCTGTATCTAGATCCAAAATGATGACAATGGTGGGAATGTCATAAAAAAACTGTGCATGCTACATTGCTTGGAGTAAGTCTGTTAAAGCTATCATTGCATGTTTCAAGAGAGATACTCACTATTTGGGGAGGCTTACCAAGTTAAGACAAATATGCTCAATCACCAACTGTATGGCCACATTTGAGTAATTATCCATCCATATAGATAAATTAATAGATTCTTTATATAAATAATGTTTCATTAGTTTCCTCAAGGAGGATATTTGAGCACAATTCTGAATGTAGCATATTGCTACAAAGTTGGAAGTGACTCAAAGGGGCCTAGAAGTAGAGAAAATGATCAACGCACACAAAAAAATTGGCCTTCATTCCCCAAACAAATCCTCCCTAGGATAATTCTGAAATAAAAAATCCTAATCATCCCTTAAAATTACAAAGGTTGTCTCCAATGGAAATCAAAGACTTCCAAAGACGTGCACTCTACTATAATTGTGATGAAAAATATGATCCAGGTCATCGGTGCAAAGAAAAAAAATTGTTCCAAATTTATATGACCACTCAGGCCCTGAATGAAGATACAACTTCTGAAGAGACACTGGAGTTATAGGTTGAAGACACCAACACTCAAAATCAAGTGGAAATTTAACCTCCATTCCCTCATGAAGAACCCTTAATCTCCCTACATGCATTATCCAACATTTTAACTCCACAAATCTTGAAACTCACAGGCTACATCAAGAACCAGAAAGTCATAATCCCAATTGACAGTGGAAATACTCACAATTTCATTCACATTGAGAGAGTGGAAAAATAAACCCATTATTTTGTACACCAAGTGAACAACTTTAAATCATGATTACTAATGGAGGTATGATGAAATGTGGGGGA
The DNA here is from genome assembly GCA_009831015.1 of Picea engelmannii. Lineage (NCBI taxonomy): Eukaryota > Viridiplantae > Streptophyta > Pinopsida > Pinales > Pinaceae > Picea > Picea engelmannii. Next base: position 6,451 of record ML804821.1, read on the forward strand.
AGATGTAAAAATGACAAACTCTTGATGGGAGACTATCAACTTAAACCCCATATATTTTCCATCGATATGAGTGTTTGTGATTTAGTGGGTAGAATGGCTACGCACGTTAGGAATAGTCACCATGGATTTCAAGAACTATATATGAGTTTCACTAAAGATGGTCATGTACATAGCCTTCAAAGGATTCAAGTAGGCTTTCCTAAAATTCAACTCTCATCGTATGGAGAATTTATTCAAGAAAATCCACTACTCTAATCTAGGGGATTGTGCAGATAGGTTACCAATAGTACTTCACATGTATTATACATGAATTACACACATAGAAGAGGGAAGTAAGATAAATTAGTGGAGAGACTAACAATCAATATCCTTTTATTATATCAAACAATACAAAATAACACCACTTTCTTACATTCATGATCCCATATTTATACTTTTGACTTGGTTATCAGTTAGTTACAACTATTTAACTACCTTGGTCGATCAACCCAACCCTGAGGTAGATCGACTTACAATTCGACTTTACATTCCCAATTGACTTATAATTGGTCGAATGGTGGGTTTAGTCAATAGATTTGACTAGACCCTCCAACATCTCCCCCACACCCAATTCCTTATTTGTCTCAAAGAAGAGGGAGATTCACATATTATAATTTTTAGAAATACTAACTTTTACTCAATTCTATGAGTGAGATCATCCAATTTCGATACTTCATGGTGGATTGGATGGAAAAAACTATGTTCTTTTAGAATGGTAGACTTTGATTGAAAGAATTGTTCTATCACCACTCTCATCGTATGCTTCTTACTACTTTGGGGATATAGTGAATGGAAGAATGATTCAATCATTCATCTCTCCCATAGGCCCTTGTTAATTCTGACAACCAACAAATGCAACTCCACTTCCTTGATTCTGATTTGGATTCGAACATTAGCTAGTTGGTGTAGAATTGCTTTACATTGAACTATGTCATGTCAAGGGTTGGGTGTGTTGGTTCTGTGTTGCTAGAGAGATCTCCTTCTCCCATTTTTGAAATAAAGTGATGCTCTTCAAACTTTGAGGACATTCTTTGTAAAATTGGTTGTTCGTGCTCGAATTGTCGCTGGGTGAGCAAAAATGGGAGCACTAGCATTCCCTGTTGGGCTTAGCAAGGCAGAACATGATGCTGTGGAGAAAAAGGGGTTAACAGAAAACAAAAACAAACTATAATCTAACTACGAACTGAAAACAAATAACATTACAAAAATAAACAAAAACATCAAACATAAGACAAGGGAGTCGTCAATGGTTCTAGGCTTGATCTATTAGCGAAACCAGAGCACACGCTGAAGACAGAGATAGGGGTTCCCTCTCTTTCCAGCGGAAGGTCCTTCGGGGCCCTCAACAAAATGCTTTCCTTACAAAATGAACAGAACAGAAATGAGTGGTGAGAGAACTCTGGATTACACAGCTGATGGACTGGTTGTCAAAGGCTAGGCTCTAAATCATCTGGATAGCGTAACTCTGCTTTGAATTCTCTTCTAAAACAATGAGTCTCCATGGCTATTTATAGCATTTTCCAGGCGATCACGTAACCAACTTCCGGTGTAAACACGGACCTGTTTAGGGTTCACTTAAGCCATTAATTCACCGAATTTGTAGAGCCGACCCTGATCTGAAGGTCAAATCATCTTGGGGGCCGGTCCATTGGCGGTCGGGAGGCCGACTTAAGCAATTAATGTGCCGTATTAGCAGATGCGCGGCTTTTTATGTTGACAGGCGCGCGTCGGGGCGCGCATGCGCCAAAAACACGTTTTTGTCACGCGCATATGCGCGCGCACCAAGCTGTTGTAAAGTGCCCTTCAATTTTTGGTTACTTTGTATAGTTTTTGACCCTTCTGGAATGCTGTGAACTTAATTCAGTGCCATGAATGACTTCATTGCTATTTTGATGATGTGGAATTCTTGTCGCCATGTGTAGACGAAATTTCAGTGATAACATTGGTTCCTCCTAAGAAGAATATACATGTAGTTGGATTTACTCTCATGATTTTTCTGGCTCGATCACTTTGCAAAAAATTGCTCCAACTCATAGGTGACTTCCTCCTTCCTCCCTCAGGTTAATTTTATAGAAATATTAGCATGAATGATGAGTTGTTGGTGCGGAGAAAAAAATATTATTGTGGCTTTCCTTGTGTACTTTCTATCATGATCATGGTTTGTGTGGCCAACTATCTTTTCATGATGTCAATCGATCCAACATGGATTTGAAACTTTTCCTCGACTATCTTGAAAGAAAACATAATTTTGGTCGGCATCCCACTAGTCGATAATAAAAAATGTTGTGCTTCCTATTTATTCTATCTCATCCAAACGAGATATCAATTACAATTCCTTATCTAACTTAATTTTGGGTTCCTTGCTTTCTATCTGCTACTCAATTGTTGGCTTATGTACTACTATTTGGATCTAGTGTTAATCAATCAAAAACTATTGGAATGTTGGTTTTGTTTGCATGGGCTAGTCAACCACCTCTGAAGGACTTGGATACTAAGTGTTGATAGGTTGGTCGATTGAGACTTCTACTCTAAGAACTTTTTTCCTTTTAGATTCTCTTTTTTCTTCAGACCAATCTGGGCCCTATGTTATGGATTTTGGTGTTGGGATCCTTGGTTTAGTCAGTGGAGGATGTGATGTGTATGTACTGGGAATGAAACATTTAATCCTTTGTCACATAGGAGAAAGTGTTGGGCATTGCTTTACTTTCAACGGAGTTAAGAGGATTTTATATATATCAGGTACAAGTTGTTGTAATATTTGTTCAAAAGTATGCCACACTAATATTGTAGCTTTGTTGTGATTGGTTAATTGTGTATGGTTTCCAAATTGGGGCTATATTTATCCTCAATTTTCTTTTCTTGCTGAATTATTTGAACTAAGTGATAAACAACAATGTCTGCTTCAAGTTGGGCATTTTTACCTTTTAAAAACCATTGGCATTCTTGTTGTAGTAGCTCCTTCTCAACTTGCTTCTCCTTGTCAATCTGTTTTTTCAAAGCCTCCATGGAACGAGGGTCAGTCATTGGATCCTTCTTATGTGTCAATTCTTTTACAAGCAACTGCTAGACTTTCAATCAATTGCATGTATTTTTAAAGTATGAGGGATAGTTTCTAAGCACAATGTTCATTGTAGATGCTTTGTCATTGATGTCTTCAAGGTTTTGCTTGAATTCCTTGAGCTTGGAAATTTTTCTTATAGAATAGTTGATGTATGGTCAACTTTTAATTGTTGGTTTTCTTCCTTTGGTCGAGCATTCATGTTAACTAGTTGATGTACTAACTGCTTAATGGATTTTAGTCAATCTTGCAACTCTTCTGGTAGGTCGATCAACAAGTTTTTTTGTGATATTATTACACATTCTTGTCAGGTATATTTTTCTTTGTATTTCCTTGAGGAGAGTTTATCTAATTCCTTCATAGATTTTTTTTATCGAGCCATTATTTCTCTACTGAATTCACTAAACAAATCCAATATTTGGTTACTAGATGCACTGGATGGGCCGAAAACAACTTTGGGATTTGTTCTCTATTCTCCTTCAGTTCTAAAGAATGTAAATATTTTTAGTTTCTTTGAATTTGATTGCTGCTCCATGGTATGAATTTTTCTTTTTTTTGACTTATGAATTGTCAAATTTAGTGTTTTCCTATTTGGTTTCCTATATAATCTTGATCCAATTGGTGTTTGTTCTTATTGCTATTTGATTGGTGCATTAGTAGGGTACTATGGACTAGTTTTAGTAGAAAATTGTTCCTTTGATTGATCCTGGTGCTTCAAATATTCTTGTTGTGATAGATTTGTATTCGATTTCTTTTTCAAACATGGCGCCTTTCCTTGTTCAACTTGTTTCTCAAGTAGTTGCTTCGTTGTGTTCTCTTCCCTTTCTTTATCAGTAGGTTGATATTTCATTGGTTGTTTTTCTTGATTCTATTCTTGTTGCTCATTCAAATCTACAGGGTTTTCATATTTCTAGTTCGAGTTATGTCCCGACAATTATCATTGATCCTTATATTGACTCGATTGATGGGTTGAGTTCGACTCTTGTTGCTCATCTCTTGCAGTTGTCTGCTATTATTCCTTCTTTTGTTCATATTTTTTGTGTTTCATTCATTTGATTTGAATGTTGTGCATTTTATTTCCCCCCTTGATTCTATGAAGTTGATTGTTGTGATTTTGACTATGATGATACTTCCTAGGTGACTTGGGTGGGATGAACAAGAGGTAGTTATTTGGTTAGGTCTATTGTCTATGGTGGTAGTTTTGGGTTATCGATTTTGATTTTATCTAGTGCCACCTTTTTGGTTTTGGATGGCTCGACTTTCTTATGTTTGATGGAGCCTAGTTGAGTCCTGGATGTGATGGACTCTTGTTGTCGATCTTCTAAATGCTATATGTATCCTCTAATATCCATTTATGTTTTATCCATGATATTATTTGTCAATGTTTCGATGAAAATTTATTGCGCTTGTCTGATTTCTTCTAGGTAGGTAGGCTCGACACTTGATTGGATAATTTGTCTCTTTTGTATGCTTGTTTCCTTGTTGATTTTCCTTTTTATGTCATCTTTGTAAGTACTTGTTGAGCCCCCTTCTCTAGTTCCTTCTTCATCTTAGGATATTCAAAGTCAATGTCATTGATACATTGCAATATTTCTACCCAATTGAGTTTTGCAACTAACCCCCATGTCTTTGACTTGTGTCTTATCTTGATCTAATTGCTTCTTTTCTATAGACTTTTTCTTGGGAGATAAAATTGATGTGTCTTCATCAACAACAAATACTCAAATTCCTTTTCTTCCTCAAATTCTGCATTATGATGTGGAAACATGATATCATCACATTTTGTTGTTGCAACTAGGGAGATTGGGAAATATTGGTGTTCAATATCCTTGCAAATTTCTTTGAAAATGGGTTGATAATTGAGGTCCTTTGGCTATTCGATTGTACCATCAATGTACCATAATCTTGTGGTGTCCATGCTTAGTTGAGTGTGTGCATATGGGGAAGTTCCCAACAAACCTTCTATGTCACCCTCCAATCATGTGAAGAATGTTTGAGTGCTTTGACCCATTCTGTGAACATATACTTGACTAAGAGACTTTTAGTCAATCCTACCCAACCATGACCAAAACACTGAAAGTTTAGCATGGTGGGCATAATATTCTTTATGAACGTCCTTTCATTGATAGGAAATAATTGAATCATGGCCATCCAGATGAGAAATGAGGGAAAGTGAATGGCCTTCCATGTATTTTGAAAATATTGGTAGTTGGTTTTGACCAAATTGGCCAAGTACTTTGACCAATTGAACATTTTCCCATGTTGCACTATTTGTCCAATTTCCTCCATCATGTTCAATTTCATGTCTGACAGTCGACCAATTGGTGTTAGACAGAGAGTGACTATAATTCATGCCCACTTGATATGTTTTTATTTAACTTGATTTATCAACTATCCTTTTGAATTCTTCACAATGGTTGAGCCTATAAACGTATATATCCATTTGGCCACATTTGTTGTCTTTGGCATGATTTCACCTTTGTGAGGGAGCCCCGTAATATTATGAATTAATCCACAAGTGAATTGCATCGGTTGATCCATCCATATCAAACCGTTGTGATATTATTAAATTGACTATACATTTAGCAACTTATTCCTTCCACACCTAGAAGTTGGCTACTTGGGGGACACCCATGCAATCTTTGATTTGCGCTTTTTGTAGAAAGAGGATTTCTTTCTTCCATTTATCTCCCACTTTTTCCCAACTAAAAAAATTGGCCTAATGTTTATCTCAGAACATCTCATCCATGTTTTCATGTCGAATTTTGTTCATGCAAATATCTATTTTATTTGCTGCCATTTTTTGAAACTTTCTTTTGGTTCTCAGCTCGACCAAGACCTCACTTGTTGGGATTTGACCTTGCATTTTAGGCAACATGGTTTCACTAGATACAACATCGATTTTCTCAAGTTGTAAGCTCTCTTTGGTAGAAGTATCATGGTTTTATTTATCACAATGGTCGATTTCTCTGATAGAAATTATGGAATCTATGCATTGGTCTCATCGGTGCTTCCTATTTATAGGAGTTTATGAGCTAAGTGTATACAAATTGCACGTGAAAATGTCTTGTCAATGTCCTTATTTATTAAATTCACTCACTAAATTTATTTGTTGTGATTTTTTCTCATGGATGATGATGTCTTATTGGTTGACCATACTCCACTTGTTGTTTTTCATGATTTGGTTGAACGATTTTTCGTGGTCGATTTTTTTGTTACTATCAATTGGTCTTCTATGGTCGATTTTATGGGTGTGGTCAATTTTCTTTCCTTGGTTGATTCATTTGACATGGTTGGTTTTATTAATGAAATTAATATGTCTCACATGATCGATTCACTGATAATTGTCAATTTTTATATTTTTTCATGCAATTTCTCTCTTGATTTGTCTTTTGCTTTCTTCTCTAGTAACTTCCCAAGGTCCTTGGGATGTTGTTTTGACTGTATTTTTGGAGTAGTGGATTGGTTCCCTGACCTCATTCTGTTGAATTGATCTGTTCATCTCGTGCTTCCATACGATCACTTCACATCCATGTTACCTTCCTTTCTTGCGATTCATGCAAGTATGAAAGATTAGTGATTTGTTATTGGTCTCGTTCGACTATGTCTTCCACAAATACATTACCATCCTTGGATGGTTTTGTAGCTAATTGTTACATAACTGAGTGCATGATTTATTTTTATTATTATTTTTTATTTATACATAGTATTAGTATTATTATGACACACACACACACATTGTTTTTCTGGAAGTAAATTGCCACAAGTGGTTTCAACCTAGTTGTTTTCCATTGGTGCCCCAGGGAATTTTTCACCAATAAAGTGATTTTGTTTTTATGGGTGGTACTTTTTAATTTGGGCATCGTTGATGAATTTATCAAACAATTTTCCTTGAAAAGTTATTAATTGTACTACACCATTTGGTAGGATATCCTCAATTATGAATGGGCCTAACCAAACTGTTTCTAGCTTCCTTAGTTTTCTTTTAATCTGAATGTCGTATAATGGAACCAAGTCTCCTTGTTTGATGTCTTTCCTTTTAATGTGTCAGTCATGCCAAGCCTTTTGTTATTTCTTTTGAGCCTCTTGGTGATGGACTGCAGTCAAATGTTCCTCTTCTATCTTGTTAAGTTTATGAACATGTTCTTTTGTGCCCATTATGAGATCATACCTGAGGAAATATGAAACCCTTTTTGTATTTGTCTAGAAGTGTAGGGGTACTACAACTTCTTTCCCATATACTAGTTTAAAGGGTGTATGACCAATCAATATTTTGTATGCATTCCTGTAATCCCATAATATTGTTGCAACCTTATCATCCCATTTCTTTTGTGTGAGTGTTTCTAGTGGCCGATGGTGTCTCATTGGTTGACCACGCTCTATTCATTGATTTTTCTGATTTGGTCAATCGATTTTTATTGGTCTATTTTTCTGATCTATCGATTGGTATTCTATGGTTGATTTTATGAGTGTGGTCAATTTTATTTCATTGGTCGATTCATTTGACATGGTTGGTTTTATTATTTCAATTGATATGTCTCACAAGGTGACGCAGAGCGACGCTTCTAAACCCTCACGGTTCCACCCTGCTCTCACCAGGACCTTCTCATTCTCTCACAGGCCCGAAGAGTCTAAGCTCTTCCAACTCCCCTCGGGAGTCACGAGTTACCCACAGGAACTCCCTCGGCAATCTTCCCTTTGGAAATCGGGGAATCGCGAATCGGGAATTCGTGGTCCACGTGAGCGCAGACACAAGCAACTTGAAACCCCGAACCCTGATGGTCAACGGGTCTACGCTTTCCTCATCTCGGGGATTTCCCTATCAGGAAATCGGCAATTTCGATGTTGCGATTCACTTGCTCTCCAAATCGCCGAACCCCGAACTCCGATCTGACGTCATCTGTCCACGCCTCCGGCTGTAGCTTACAATCTGACACCTGTGGTCCACTCACTCTCGGGGCCCCACGATGCCACGTCCCTTCGGGACTTCGCGGATCGCGAATCCTCGATGCAAGTTACTTTGTGGTCGAAACCCCGAAACGCCGAACGCCGAAACCCCGAAGTCCGATGACACCTATTCTCCACTTGCTCTGGAGGTCCCACTCAGCTACGTCACCTCCTTCACTCGTGCGATCGGGAATCGCGGGATCGCGATTTCAACTGTCACGAATTCCTTGCATTGGGAAGTCCCGAATGCCGAAACCCCGATATCACGCCACCTATCAACACCTCATGGTGAGGCCTAACGCCTTGACACCTGTCCCCACTCGTGCTATCGGGAAATCACAATTCGGGAAGGCACGTTTCCTGATGCACAGGTCACAGTCCTTGCAAAGCCCGAATCCCGACTCCTCAGGATCTTGCGCCACGTGTCCCCGTTCGGATCGACGGCTCCAGTTGATTCGGGAAATCGCCGGTCGTGATTTCAAAGAGTATGAAACTCTTGCCTCTGGGAAACGTCGAACGCTGAATCCTGATCCTCAAGGATCCTGCGCCACGTGTCCCCTCTCCGATCAACGGCTCAGATCGATTCGGGGAATCGCAACTCACGATTTCTCGAGGTGTAGAACTCTCACCTTACCAATCCTCGAATGTCGAAACCCCGAAGTCCAATGGACTTTAATTCTCCGAACCTGCGCTTACGGGTTAACTCCCGCGTAACTCCTCCTTGATCTGATGATCCTCGGGATTTCGCAGAACTTCACGGGGATTTCCAGCCGTCGATTCTCTTCCTCTGAGAACTCTTCCTAGACGTGGAAATCCAACAGTGTAGATCTTCTTTCTCCGTTGATCCGACGGTTGTTGTGCTCCCTCGAGCTTCCTTGAGTTTTCTTCCTAGACTTGGAAGAATTCTTCATTCCCAAAGGCTTCGACCTTTGCGTTTCTTCTCCTCTGCGAACCCTCAACTTGAGTCTCGCTGATACGCGAAAAAGCGCTGCCCTTCCTGAGATTCAGTCCTTGAATCCTCAATGGATTCCTTGTCTCCTGCGCTCCTGCAGAGTCTCTACGCCCACACGGTGTTGTCTCTTCTGAGCTTCAGCGAATACTCAGACCCCTTGAGGGATTTTTTCTTCCTTTACCTCAGATGATCAATATCGACGCCTTCCTGGCTCCTTGCTCAAGCAACCTCCGTGCTGAGTCTTTCTGGGTATTCAGCAACCCAATACAGGTCCCTCAGTGGACTCTGCTTCCTTCAGATGATAGAACTCAAAGAGTTCCCTCCTCCTCGTGTCTGTCTACAACCTTCCTCAACGCCCTCCTGGCGGAGTCTCTGCTCCCACAGAACATTCAGTAGTTCTGGGTTCCTATGCACCTTTTTCACCTGCTCAATGCCCTCCTGGCAGAGCCTCTCAGAATCCTCAGTGATTCTGGTATTCCCTTAAGAACTCACAGTAGAGTTCTTTCTCTCTGTACACCACTGTATACGCGCTCAATGCCCTCTTGGCAGAGCCTCTCACAGAATCCTCAGTGATCCCATTAGCAACTGTGTATCAGCTACACAGCCTTGCCTCTTGAGGTGTTCAGTAACCCCAAAAGTCCTTCTTCTGTATCAGTTGTTGATTTCAATGCTTGTTCTCTCAGCACGTCTTTGTCTGACTCCTTTGAGTTCAGAATGCAACTCTATGCATGGCCATCAGAACCTCAACGTTCTGTCACACCCACCTGGTGTGAAGCCTCAAAGACCCTCAACTTGAAATCAGCTCAACTCCCTGCAAATGCATGATAACAATATACAATTACAGCATAAAGGAAAACACTCACATGCACACACATAAACAGAATATCATGCAGGAAAAACTGCTCTCTGTTCATATATTAATAATTGGCAAATGCCTGTATTTTTTTACAAGGTGTTCTCGAGCTCTCCTCGGCTCTTCAACTCTACCATTCCCTTTACAAAATGAGATCTGAAATCTCTTTTACCTGAGTGCTCATTGAGCACTTCCCTCCAGGTACACCTACCCTATTCAATTACAATGAATGGGGCTTTCTAGTCCAGAATCGGACCTAGATCTCAGCCAATCTACAATAAAGGTTGATCCTATCTAATGCCTACGCAAAGGCATGGATTTCCTGGCTCAACAGCCTAAGTACATTAAATTACATTCAATACAAATTCAAAATGAGGTTGCGCCTCCCTTTCAGCCCAGAATGAGTGCGTGCTGACGTGGCTGACTGGCTGGCATGGAGAGATGCTCTTGCATCATACTCCACAGCTGCAAAAATCATGAGCTCCTGCTCATGAGCTTCCCCTGTAATTGTTGGAATCCACCTGGGTCCCAAACAAGTCTGTGGAGCTTTTCACCTACTCCATTCTGCTGCTACTGCTTCCGCTGCGCTGCTACTGCTGTCTTTCCTCTACCTAGCTTCTCCTCGCTGGTAGTCTGCGCTGATTTCAACATCAGCTCCATGATCTCCTTGATCACTTCATCCAGCTGCTCCAGTGGCTGGTTTTTATGTTGCAGTCTCCACAGCTACAAAAATTTTGGGCCATTGGGAAGATCATCATGATTCCCCACGCCTTCCTCATCTATCTCCAACCTCACCTGTTGGATGTGCATGCCCTGCACTTTCACCCTGTCTTCTAGGGCTTCAATCTGTTCCCACAGATCAGCCAAACATATGTTGTCTGTGTCTTATTCTTCTGCTTCTGCAACCTCCCGTGTTGCAGTCTTTTCAGCTGAAATGCTAAATATGTCGAGCCATTCCTCGGAATGCTCGTTTCCTTCTTCTGTTTCTTTTTCTGTCAGCTCAAATGCTGTAGCTCGCTCAGCTTGCTGGCTGAATTTGTTGAGTTGTTCCTCAGAACACTCATTCTTCTCTTCATCCACTTGGGTAGTCTCAGATACCTGCTCCAATTTCCTTTATTTTCTGACAGTCATCTCCTGCGGTGACTGCTCTGCTGCTGTTGCTATATCTGCAACTGAATTTTTTGCCCCCTCCTGGGTAGACGGTAGGAATACTTGTATTCCCCCAACCATCAGAATATCGTTCTGACCTTCCTCCTCTGTTAGCTGCATCTGTTGATCCACATTCATCCTTGAGCCCACTTGCTCTGTCAGCTCTCTTAGCTGATTCCAACTCACTTCTGAGTTACTAAGACCCACAGATGGTCTTATCTGCTCATCCCTGCCCACCTGGCAATATGGGATGCTTCCACCGCTTCCCTGGCAGATTATGAGATCAACCGATCCCATCTTCATCAGCAACCTTTGCTAAATTGAACTCTCCCTTGAGTCCAAGAGACTCTTAGACAGTCTCATTTTTTCATCCCTACCCTCCAGGCAGCTTAGTACGCTTCCGCTGCCCTCTTGGCAGTCTTCAATGCTTTCACTGCCCTCATGGCAGTCTTCGAGACCTCGCAGAGATCTTTGATCAACGCCCAGCTGGCCATTTGAAATTCTTTGGCTGTCCTCACAATAGTCTTTGAGATCCTCAACTGATCCCAATTCGTTGCCCTCCTGGCAAACTGGAATTTCTTCTTTTCTGCCCAACCGACAGTATTTGAAACCATCAGCTGATTCCAATTCATTCCAATCATCATCATTATCATCGAGACTTTTT